>JAGVVM010005078.1:0-44434 GCA_019149425.1 Psidium friedrichsthalianum
AAGCAACAAACTTAGACACAAATCATGTGTACAACAGTTAGTGATCTAACTTGGATTTCTCTCTTAGAATAGACAAGTTGTCTTCCATAAATAAAGAACTCTACTTATAGGAAACCTAATTCTAAATTATCTCTCAATGGCTACTCAATTTTCTTCGTGCAATCTTGTCCAAGGGTTGATTGAAAAGTGATGATTGTCCAACGGGTATATTGAAAGTGGAGGAGTATAAAGGAGACAAAGGTACTGAACAGGCATGAGACAAGATCAAGAGCGAAAATTTCAAGTTCAAGAAAGTTTCAATTCTCATACACTTGTCTTCGTGCGTTTCAAAGTTATAATCCTCAAGAGGTTCTGAAAAGAGTGATTGTATAGATAATGTGATCTATCCACTAAAAGAAGCTTCACTCATTGTACCCTCTGAGCGTTCAATGGTGAAATTTAGTCAATTGGCTATCACATAAAGAAGTGAACGTAGGCTTGATATAAGCCGAACCATTATAAATTTTATGTGCAAATTCTCCATCCCTCAAAACTATTTTATACTTTTCTTTATATTAGAATTGTGCATAGTTAGACTCTAAAATTACTTCAAATCTTTCTCTTGAACAAACTCTAAACTAAGTTCAAAATTGATCTATTTAATTCCATATTTTTTATTAAATATTTTGAAATCAACTATTTCCCTCTCTATGTGATACCGGTAGCCCAACACTTGTTACATTTAATTTTTTTTAAATTATTAATCTCAGTTAGACTGATTTACCAACTTCCCTCTGATTAAGGGCGCGCATGACAACGTTTCTATTTCTTATTTCTGTTCACACCTATTCCAGAAATAGGTTTGGAACAGAAACTCGTTTGGTAACGCAAATCTGTTTTTTCTATTTTCTGAAACAAAAATCTGTTCCAGAAACAGATTTTGGCCCAAAACCAAAAACAAAATTTTTGTTTCTGGCAGAAATAGAAAAATTTATTTCTGATTCCAGAAATCATTTCTGGAACAGAAAGTTTGTCATGCGCACCCTAAGTTATCAATGAGGCGATGAGAACGTCAATTTACCGAGGGTCCATCTGTTCTTCCTTTTTTGGTTTTATGTGACCCGTGGCTTATCTAATTAGATACATACAAAGTTTATTATCAATGCCAAAAGACATGAGATTTTTTCCCTCCAGAAAAAAAAAATTAAATATTGGTACGTGTCAAAAGAACTATGGATAAAAAAATTGACCTATGACTGTTTTTCAATGATAATGTATATGTGGCTTACTGACACTCTTATTGAAATGTGTCAATTATTTTCTGATAATTTGCATCCTAGCATTTTTTTTAATAACTTACCCCCTATTATATGCAAACTTCTAAAGTTTCAAATTAATAACCCTTTGATAAAATTATTCGTCTAACTTAGAGTGATTACCAAATTTTGTTATATTAAATTACCAATTAACTTTGATTATCAATTTTCATATGAGTTTCTTACCAATGATATTTTATTTTATTTAACGACTTTCCAATTTAGTTACCAATATTTTTTTGCCTTGGTTAGCAACCATTGCTTTCACGATCTCCTCTTAGATATTGCCACCTACAGTTATCATCACATAATATTCGGGTTATATTACCTTAAAATGAATTACTTACGGACATTATTTTTCCTTTTTTATTTGCCAACTTACGTTATACATATAACTTATTTGCATTTCTCAACAACACTTATACTTACCAACCCTTTTTCAAAAGTACTAACTTTAATTAAATTGATCTACCAACTTCTCGACGATGATTTACAAACTAATTTTGGATTGTAATATCTCAGCAAAAGTAAGTGATAACTTTCTGGACTTCGGCGAAGCCGGTGAGGTCTATTGAAATTTTCAGTTCTTGTTAATTTTTTTTCAATTTTTTTTTATGTGACCATCATGCGGGATTAAAAATGATAAAAAAAATTATGGGGTTTTCTCATTAAAATTAGCGGAGTAAATAAAAAGATTCGAAATATATTGAAATTGCAAGTTTAGAATTTACACAGCAGTAGTAAAAGATTTTAAGACGGTGCGCCAAACTTCCCCAGAGCAGAGCAACCTCACAGAAGATCCAGGCAGAAGCCAAAGCAAAATCACGCTGTATATTCTTAACAGGGTCAACTGTAGTTAGAAGAGCTCAGTACGGTGACGACAACAGTCAAAAGAGCTCAGATGCTGCCAGCGAACTTCACAGGTACCATTCTTGTCTAACAATAAGTCGAAACCTCCCTTCCTCATCGCCGAACTTTCCCATTTGCTTCTTTTGATCGATTAAGGAAATGGTTGTGGCTGGAGTTCTTGCTCTCAGTCTCGTGCTCGCAGATTTGCTCATGTTATCTTAAGAAGTCGAAATCTTCCGAGGAGTGTCAATCGTGTCAGTCGAAGAAGTACCTTCAAGTTCGCTTAGTTAGATTCTTTCTACCGTTTTGCTCAAATAGACTGAATACGGTTCTACCCAAAGCTTGCCCCCTTTAGGATTGAGCTTGAGAGGATCGAGATGGGTAATCGCTGCTCATCGTTTAGAAGGGACTGGCTCTCATAACAAGTTCTGGGGTTTTGAATAGTGCTCTTTGATACATGCCAAGGTCATCCCTTTGGGTGTGATGATGTTTCAATTCCAAGTTTAAGCGAGCAGTGAGCACCGAGGAGAACCAATTGGTTAATGGGTGTGTATGTGAAGGGGTTGATTAGTAAAATTGTTTCCCTGCTCTTGAGTTGTCGTTTTGGTTTTCTGGTTCGAGTTGATTTCGATTTACAGACATCACATTCATGCCTCGTGAGGCTGTCTTTCCTTTGTTGATAGCTACTTATTTCTTTAATATTTCAGGTCGTTGTCAGAGTATAAGCGGAAGAACTCTCTCAACTCTGTTACTTTGGAAGCTAAATGAATAAATAAACAATTTGGAGATTGCTGCTTTTGGTCTAAGGTTTTGCTTTTGTGGATATGAGAAGGCTGCTGTCATCACTGGCATGTTCGTCACAGCTTTAGTTTTTTTTCAGTACTCCACACTCCCTCACGGTAGAACAGGATTTGCATTCATCGTTGGGGGAGGAGTTGGTTCAGCAGTGGTGGCAATAAGCAATGCCAACATCTCGGACAACTCGAAATCACCTGACTCTTACGTATTGCATGATGAGCCTTGATGAGTTTGCTGGCTCTGATTCGGAGAAGAGAGCGGCTTTCAGAATATCGGAGTGAAAGCAGCGGACAAGGCTCAGAGGAACTCAAACGACATTTTCTCTCCTCATAAAAGTAGCAACTTGAATGAAAGCTCCATATCCACGATGAGTGTCCACCATGAAAAGGATTTGCAGACTGGAAATGATGATGATATAAATATCATGTCTACTGTGGAGGAGGCTACGAACCCGATTGCCATTTCAAGAAAGGTAGAAGATGCAGGAAAAGATATTGGTTTCATCTGTGAATTTTGCTTCTCTTCCACTTTCACAAGCAGAATCTCCTGCACAGGATTTACCCAATGAGGATGCAGATTTAAGATCTATCTCAGAGTTTCGTACAGATTTCTCCAATGTAAGCAATTTTGGAATTCCAATGAAGCGAGAAGTGACGAGAAATGCCAACAAGCTGCGAGTTGTATCTGCGACTCTGGATGACAAGTCTACAATGGCTAGAGCATTGAAGAGGTTAAATGTGAAGCCCATGTTTGATATCAGAAATGGTATCTATGTTGAGACAAAGTGCTGGTTCTTCAAATTCCTTGGTATGACTTTGAATTGAAGATGAAAGTTGACAAGGAAGTGAATGTGATTATGTCATAGTATACCAGTGCTTTTTGCTGGCAGTAGCGACCAAGATGGTCTTCTGTCCGTGACCGCGAACTACTATATGCAAAGTTAGAGATTCAGAAGCTCCTACTACGGCCGATGCTGCAGGACTCACAGGTTATGTTTTCAGAAATATTTCCAGTTTAAAAGGTAGTAAACCCTCTCTACTATTTTGTAATGCATGACGGTCGAGCGGCTTATATATAGGATCTCAATTGTTGAAATGCCCTGTTAAATTACGTTGGAAAACATGAATCGTTTTTAATCATGGGTTAGACTGGTAAATTTGTACTGGAGTATTCAGTTGTGTACAGTTATTCAAACTAAACAGTATCTAAATTGCACATTGATTGATGATGATGACCTACCAGACTAAAACTTCTGGCAAAAGCTACTGTGTGAGGAGTCCTGATAGGACATATCTTTTTTGACAAGATTCTACTTATGTGTTTGCCAATGGAGGGTTTCGTGAACTGCTTCCTTTCATTGATGCTCATGTTATTTACTGTGGATACTCTTCATTAATGGAGCAAATGTCCTTTTTGAGTTTATTTTATGCAGATACTTCGTTTTGTTTACAGGAGCTATGAATTGATGGAAAAGACGCTTAAAGTTTATGTCTACCGGAAGGAGAGAAACCCATATTTCACCAGCCAAAGTTGAGGGAATATACTCCTCTGAAGGATGGTTTATGAAACTGATGGAGGGAAACAAGAAATTTGTCGTGAGGGACCCGAGAAAGGCACACCTGTTTTACCTGCCCTTCAGCTCACAAATGCTGAGGAGAACACTAGAAAATAACAACTCGCAGAGTCACAGAGATCTAGAGCGATACCTCAAGAACTATGTCGATTTGATCTCTGGTAAATATCGCTTCTGGAATAGAAGCAGAGGAGCAGATCACTTTCTCGTCGCTTGTCATGACTGGGTAAATGTGTAACCATTCTAATATTTAATTTCTGAAGCAGCTTTCTTGATTTTGCTTATTACTAGAACTTTTAAGCCAGAACAATATAATCCTCTTGAATAATATTTAAATTTTGAAGTACGTTTCTTGATCTTGCTTATTAGGATGGCAGTGGCCTACTAGATTATCACGTCTCGGAAGATCTACAAGCTATTTATCCATTCGTTGGGTGGCTTTAGACTTAGGAATATGAACTTAGAAAGTCAAAAATATCATTTCAAACACTTCATTTCCTTGTTGATAGAAAATGAAATGAAATAGAAAGCGACTAGTGTGCAAGTAATATCCCTGAAACTGATTTGAACTAAGCAAAAGCCAAGTTTTCCGGAGTAATACTTAAGCTAACATGATATTTGGCTTTGCAGGCGCCCAAAAACCGGGCAAACTCTGGGGAATTGCATTCGAGCTCTCTGCAATGCAATGTCGCCAGAGGGTTCATAATAGGCAGGGACACTACTCTGCCAGTGACATATGTGCGCTCTGTGGAGGATCCTGGAAGAGACATCGGTGGCAAACCCCCTCAAACGAGCCATCCTGGCCTTTTTTGCAGGAAGCATGCACGGTTATCTCCGGCCGATTCTGCGTCATTACTGGGAAAATAAGGAAGCGGACATGAAAATCTTAGGGCAATGCCTCGTGATATCAATGGGAAAAGAGCCTATCGGGAATACATGAAAAGCAGCAGGTACTGCATTTGTGCCAGAGGTTATGAAGTTCACACACCCCGTATTATCGAGGCCATTTTCTACGAGTGCGTCCCTGTTATAATATCGGACAATTACGTCCCTCCTTTCTTCGAGGTTTTGAACTGGGAGGCATTCTCCTTGTTTGTGAAAGAGAGGGATGTTCCAAAGTTGAGAGACATCCTACTATCCATTCCTGAAGAAGACTACCTTCGGATGCAGATGGGAGTTCGAATGGTGCAAAAGCATTTCATTTGGCACAAAAAGCCCACGAAATACGACTTGTTTCACATGGTTCTTCACTCAATATGGCTCAATAGAATCTTTCAGCTAAAACCCAGATGACGCAGGCGACTTTTTCTCGCCCTTCTGGTGCAGCCAAATGGGAACCAACAGACTCAGAAGTACTTGATTAGCCACGGAAGCAAGATTTGGTTGTTCAAGACACTGGAAAATCAGTAACCAGAGATTGAAGATCATGTCGGGGGTCACATGCCGCTTTATCTTGTGAACCTTGAATCATGGCCATATTAGACGTGGCTTTGATTTGGATTAATCTGCTAGCGCCTGACTGATTCAATCAGCTGTCCTCTTTTCTTCATCTGGATTATGGAATCCGTAGTTTACTTTTGAGTTGATTGGTGCCAATTTTGTAAATATGACACCGTAATCGAAGAATTCTATTCTGCAACGATCAATCAACTCGCGGAAAATTGCGGATGACGGACGAACGCTAGCGCCTGACTGATTCAATCAGCTGTCCTCTTTTCTTCATCTGGATTATAGGAATCCGTAGTTTATTTTGAGTTAATTGGTGCCAATTTTGTAAATATGACACCGTAATCGCGAGAATTCTATTGCAAGCTGGCAGATCAATCAACTCGCGGAAATTGCGGATGGACGGACGACGTGCTAGCAAGAAGTATTTGGTCGTTCTTCCGGGCTTTCAAGTTGCAATGAACTAGCCTTCATGCGAAGAGTGGTAGCTCCATTTGCTAACAACATTTGGTAGCAGTTTTGTTCTAATCAAAACTCTTCGCAGGTGACTCTTATAGTGAAAATCCAAAATACATTTTAATCTCAAAAAATGGTCAGGTAAGACATATTAGGCTTATGAATTATCTTACATTAAATAATAATATCAAAAGATTAAAAAAACAAGACAAGATTATGAACATGGGCATCCTTAAATTATCAACTTCCTACCCTTCATAAGATAACTACAAATTTCTTAGTCATGTAATTACCACGCGTGTCTTGACGGTAGTCTATGCTAAACTGAATCTGAACCATTGAAAATGATGAGTCTCGTGGTCTATACTAAATTGAATCTGAATCATTGAAAATGATGAGTCCCGCTTATCGAATCCGATTGTCTAAATCAATTTTAGTAGATGCATAGGGTCGATCAATCCATCCTCCTACCCATTCCAGGGCAAAGCACCGCGTGCCACGGAAATTCTGTTTTTTATAGTTGGGTGTCTTTGCACGGACCAACCCCATTTCGGAACATCTTCGCTCTAATGAGATACCTTCCGAGAAAACGGGAAGAAGACGAAGAATCCCCGACAAAGAACATGGCAAAGGCAACCGCGGATGTTGTGCTGGTGACTCGTGCAATTAAACCGAGGGAAAGTGAAAAAATTGAAAGCTGACTGCACTGGTCAGTCATTGATGAGCAAGAAGGACAAATGGTGGCCCTGGCGTCTGTCCTTTGATTAAATGCTCTCTGAAGAGCATTCAACTATCCACAGTGAGTATCGTAACTGCTACCAAACACATCTACAAATGCGACTGTGGATAGCAAGCAAGCGCTGAAGAAGACCCATGAATTGATTCAACTGATGTTTTTGCCGACAGTCATCGACGTTAGCGTCGTTAATCACTTGATTAGTTCGCGAAGGATCAGAGTGTTACTTTGTTTAGTTGTTAATTAATCTACTCTCTGTACTGCTTGCTGGGTCTCGAATGGACAAATCCCACATTTTTAAATTGGAAAATTTCTGGTGGGTGTGATGAAAGATTCTCTGTTCTCTGAGCTTCGTCGAGAAGGCAGTGCCCCATGCTCAGAGTCTGAATCAGACTTGCGTCATTGATTTTGTTGTACTTCCAGAATAAGTTCAGCATGACGCCATTTTCGTTTTTCCAGTATTCTGATTGCGTTGAAGTTTGGAGAAGAAGCATGTTTCTAGGGTTCTAGCTGCTTGCTGACGTCGGAGTAGTTTTGGGTTGCTTCGTCTCGGTGACTCGTCACTGGCACTGCTTCAGACTGGCACGCTGATCGGGACGAGTAAGAGTTCTTCTCTCATTTTGCTTCTGAATTTGCTTGAATGCAGAAAACACTCAAGGGCCTGCTTCAGATTCTTGCTGTGCACCTGCTTGGGTCGAATTATGCCACAATCTCGTCAGCTTTTGTTGTGCTAAAATCGGTATTTTTAATATGTAACCCTGTGTTTTTTGGCTTGAGATAGTTTCTCTGCTACAGAGGCATATAAGATTTCTTCATTTCTGGTTGATTGCCAGTGTTACCTGGCTATATTTTGGTGGGCGCTTGCTGAGTATATATCTGGGGATGTCCTGTTTGAAAAGCAATGAAAGCTCTTTCTCCATACGATGGTTCTTGGTATTTGGTGTTTATCCAAGTAAATATGCGGTTAATCTGTAATTGGGTAATGCGCAGTTGACATTGAGAACGAGTGTGCTTCGATTATTTTTGCATGACTAACATGCATGTCGATTTCATTCCAGTAAGAAAATGGTAATATGATTTTGTCTCTAGTTGTCGCTTGAATCATTTCAAACTTTGAAGTGTGTTCACCCTGCGTTTCTTTGTGCCCCTGTGTGGTGACTAGTGCTAGATACCTGCGTCAGATACTCATGGGTGGTTTTCTAAAGCTTAGAATATTTGCTTCCTTTACCTTTCCCTTTCCGGGGTTTCCTCCTCACTGAGACTATTTTCACATCAACTCTTGCTGCAGAACTGAAGAAAAAGCGTGTCCTTTTTCCTTGGAAGATGATACGTTGAACTTATGTATTGGTGTGGATCCCCCTCTTCCTGCTATGGGGCTCTGCGTTAAATTTCAAATGCCCTTCCTAAGCAAAATAGGAGATGGCTCTTTATAGTGTAGTAGTGGCTGCTACTCACTTGATGTTTCAGTCTCTACTGCTTCCATATGGAAATGCTCTTCAGTCTTTATTACCTGATCGAAAGATTTTGACTGGTGACAATGGTACCTTCTTGAACACGCATTCCTCTGCTAAGTCCGTGATGGTTCGCAACCCTCTTACAGTTAACATTTCAGAGCCCGCAGAAGCTCTCATGTTTGTTGGAGTTTTTAACAGCAATAAGAACTTCAATGAGGAGAGGACATTGGGCATTATGATGGGCAGAATAGAGTGGACAGACGAGAAGAGAAAAGTAACGGACCTGAAGGCAGCATTGATCATATGATTGAAATGGGTGCAGCTAAAAGTGAAGAGGGTGGTTTGTCCTCTGGTAAAATCATGCAGATGAGCAAGAGTCTGGTAATCCAGGGCAAAGAATTTGAAAATCATACTTTCGTCCCAGTCGTGGCCAGTGATAGTCATGAAGTCTCCTTGGAGGAGACTGTTGAATCAAACAACAGAACATCATCAGATGCTATTCAATCAGAAACTTTGACATTGCCTCGAGAAACGTTGAAAGATTTGGAAACTGAGTTCCATTCCACAACACTTCCATCACCTGCCACCCCCGCCAGGGCTCTACCCTTTGACTCGAACAATATGAAAGACTTGATTTGGAGTGCAAGTAATTCCTTTCATTTTGCTGGTACACAAAATATCCGTACATCTTCGCAAAATCAATCATCAGCAAAAATCAATCCAGGGAAGAGGAAAATGAGGTGTGATATGCCGCCTAAATCAGTTACAACTATGGAGGAAATGAACCGTATATATGTGCGGCACCGAGTATCTTCTAGATCAATGGTATGAACATTTCACTAATAGGACTAAGAATTAGATTACAACTCTTTCACTTTTTCTGCAAATCTAAACTGACTCACATGCTTGTAGAGGCCGAGATGGTCCTCAATAAGGGATCAGGAAATTTTAGCTGCAAAGGTGCAAATTGAGAATGCTCGGGTTGCTGGCAACAATCAAGAACTTTATTCCCCTCTTTTTCGGAATGTTTCCATGTTCATAAGGTGAGCATATTCAATTCAAGTATGAAAATTTTCTTGCAATTTTTGAAGAGAAGGAAAGGTCTTGTTTGCTAATTAACTTAGGTGTCTTGCATAGTGAATGCTGATATGCTAAAATTGCTTTTATGTTGCTTTAGCGTTATTGATCCTAGTCATGCCAATGGAGGCCTCGACAGTAGAGGATGGAGTGATAGGGACTTGCCTCTACTGAGTTAGAATCATAAAATAAGAATCATGAATGGTAGCCAGTTGCTGTTTGTAATTGCTGCAGGAAGTTTCATAATCTGTCATCAGCGTCCACCCAGTGTAGTTCCTTTTATCAACTAAGTGTCTAACCAGAAGAAGTTCCAATATTTCATTTTCTGCAACTGCACTTTTATGGGGGCTAGGTGACGTGTGATCAGGGAGGAGCTAGTTTTTGGCTTATTGACCTGACTAAGATGCTTTAGTTTTAATTTGTCCTTGGAGCAGCTGAAGTGAATTATGCGGGTTTTCACCACTTCCACTTACTCCCAGAAACATGGAGATGCTAAATCAAGCTCTTTCCCTATTCAACTGTGAGATGCGTCCGTAGTTCCCATGTCAACAAGTTGAGAGCAATTAATTTTCACTTAGCCAACAAGAATTGGATCTTTATCGGAACTTAATTTATTTAGCTTGAATATAAGTTGAGAGCTAAGCACAGAATATCAATGTCAGGTCCAGGCCTCCTCTTCAGGCTACAATTATCTTGCTCAGTGTGTAACCGATCCATATCTTACTTTCCAATATTTGTGCATACAGAACAGCCAAGGATGCTTGTGGTTCTCATTTGAAATTGAAATTTTTTTTAATCGTATTTTAGGAGTTACCAGCTCATGGAACGCATGCTTAAAGTCTATGTTTACAAGGAAGGAGAAAGACCAGTCTTCCATCAACCAATACTCAAAGGCTTATACGCTTCAGAAGGATGGTTTATGAAGCTGATGGAGGGAAACAAACAATTTGTCGTGAAGGATCCTCGAAAAGCTCACTTGTTCTATATGCCATTCAGTTCACGAATGCTAGAGTACGCAGTTTATGTTCGAAATTCTCACAATCGGACAAACCTACGCCAATATCTGAAGCGGTACACTGACAAGATATCAGCAAGATACCCATTTTTCAACAGAACAGGAGGAGCCGATCACTTTTTAGTGGCCTGTCATGACTGGGTAGGCTGTTGATGTTTTATTTCTTATTCTCATTTCCTTTATTTGTGTGGCTTGCAGAGGCAGTAAGTACTAAAAAAGTCCGTGTTAAGCTGGGCTTCTGTTATTTAAATGTATCGGCGGAGATGTAAAACATTTGGGTGACAGCAATTCTTTTGGTTATCAATGCTATCAATCTATCCACACCCAAGTCTTATTACCTGGTGTTGCTTTGTTTCAGGCTCCTTATGAGACGAGGCATCATATGGAACGACGCATCAAAGCACTATGCAATGCTGATGTAACTGCAGGCTTCAAAATAGGGAGAGATGTGTCTCTACCAGAAACGTATGTCCGTTCTGCGAGAAATCCTCTCAGAGATCTTGGTGGGAAACCTACGTCTCAGAGGCACATTCTTGCCTTCTATGCTGGTAATAATCATGGGTATTTACGACCGATTCTGCTTAAACATTGGAAAGATAAAGACCCTGATATGAAGATCTTCGGTCCGTTGCCTCCTGGTGTTGCAAGCAAGATGAACTACATCCACCACATGAAGAGTAGCAAGTACTGCATATGCCCCAAGGGTCATGAGGTGAATAGCCCTCGTGTGGTCGAAGCTATCTTTTACGAGTGCGTGCCGGTGATAATATCAGACAACTTTGTGCCGCCATTTTTCGAGGTTCTTGATTGGGGGGCGTTCTCCGTGATCCTGGCTGAGAAGGACATTCCGAATCTGAAGAACGTATTGCTTTCAATACCAGAAGAGAAGTACAAGGAGATGCAGCTCAGAGTTAGAAGGGTTCAGCGGCATTTTCTGTGGCATGCGAAGCCTGTCAAGTACGACCTGTTTTACATGACACTCCATTCGATCTGGTACAACAGGGTGTTTCAGATCAAACGTAGATAGCTCTTTCGACGCTTTCTTGATGAGCATTTTTGATCGAGAAAACCAAGCAAGAAACAAGAAGAGGGCGATTCAACCCGAAGGAAATGGCAATGGATCGCGAAGACAAACGAGCACAATCATGGCCTTTTGCTTTTGCTGATACGGGGGATATTTCCATTTGTGTGTCATTGTGAGATGGGATATGTAGACTGTAGAGGCTCTTGTTGTTGTGTCATGCATCAAGTGTATGTAGCGTTCTTGTACATACCTACTCTTAAACATTTTCGTCTAGTAAGAGAAGACGACATCTTCGATCTTGAAGCTTTTTCTGCAGCAACTAAAGATTTTGCTTTAGAGAGCTACGTGACCCAAGCGCTTCGACCTTTTTAATTCATCTTATGCGAGGAGGTCCGCATGTCGAAATGCTTTTGCATTGAGACATCATAATTTTTAAGATTAATACTACTAAATATTTCGATTTGATATCCCGTGATATATTTATTAAAATTATTTTTTTCCTTAGAAAAATCTCGAATCAGCATCATCGTGACATATTTACCTTAAGTTTATTCTCATTTCACAAAAAATCTCAAACCGGTTTCCTTCTATGCAAATCTACCCTCCATTTAATTGCATACTGGTCAACGCACAGTGAATCTTTTACATCGGATTCATCTTGCAGTCATATATGTCCCGTGTATTGACAAGTATACATTGTGAAGGTATGTAGGACAGAATGTTTTGGAGGGTGTATTTGGATACGGTTATTAATTTGAAGTAATTATGTCATTGTGAATACTAGTTTGAAATTTTTTCAAGACAAAAATTGGGGGGCAAGTACACTACGAATGCTATAACTTTTATATAGTACTCACTTAAGTGCCATGACTTCTTTTTTTTTCGCTCACTTGAGTGCTACATCGGAGGAAAATCGTTCACTTGAGTGCGACTTCCGGTAAACCGTCTTACATGGACTTTTTATTTATTCTTCAGCGACACATGGATTTTTTTAATTTTTAAAATATTTTATGGAATTTTTTTGTATTTTTTTTTATTTTGATATGTTTTGTTTTGTTTTATTTTTTTATTTTTATTTTTATTTTATTTTATTTTATTTTGTTCCTTTTTCTACCTTGGTCGGTGAGGGTCGTCAGCACCCCTCGCTGGCCATAGTCTAGCTTAAGGCCGGCTGGATTGCAAAGACCTTAGGTGGCAGTCATTGCAGCTTTGGCAACCTGCGG
Organism: Psidium friedrichsthalianum; assembly: GCA_019149425.1. Taxonomy (NCBI): domain Eukaryota; kingdom Viridiplantae; phylum Streptophyta; class Magnoliopsida; order Myrtales; family Myrtaceae; genus Psidium; species Psidium friedrichsthalianum. The sequence continues at coordinate 12,947 of JAGVVM010005078.1, forward strand.
GCGAGAGCATGAAGGCCCTTGCTAGATCTGTGCGAGGGCCTTCACTGATCTAGCAAGGGCCTTCACAACCCATCGGCTATGGACAAGTGATGGGATTTATCCTAAACCGAATATTAATGCAGTCACACAAAATATAAAAAATTGATGACACATAAGATTATCCGGGTTTACCCCAGAATAGGGTTACGTCTTGCAAAAGAATTTCACTATATTTTTTCGTTCGTTGCAATGATTTCTCATACAAGTACAATATATATGACTTAAAAATAATGGACCTAAAACCCTAACCTATCTAAAAACCCTTTAATCTCACAACAAACAGGTCTATTAAACACAAGCCTAAACCGGATGTTATTTTGAGGGCGCTGCCCCCGCCCGCTCACTGGAGAGCGGAACCCCCCGCCCGCTGATCGAGTAGCAGGACACTCGCCCATTGACCAGACAGTGAGACCCCCATGTTGGGGGCGCTACCCCAGAACCCCCGCATTCCGTACTCAAGGATCCATGTCATCTGTTCATACTCTAATTCTCTAAATCTACGTGGGCGTGCCCAATGTGAGAAATAAGAATTCCCGAAATATTTACCAACTTCAACAGCGAGGTGGCCCTTGCGGAGAACTAGCGAGGCTATCACGCTCTCGCTCGCGACTGAGGTGGCTCTAGCCCTTGGGGTTGCCGGTGACTCTCGTCAACCAAGAGAGCAAAAATCAAGAAAACACAAAAATAAAAAGAAAAATTACAAAATAAAAAAAAATTATGAAAAATCTATGTGTACATTAAAATATTCAAAAGAGTCATTTTTTCGGTACGGCATTAACTTTTTCGGCATTCACGTAATCGATAGCAATCGATTTTTCAAAGTTACGGCATTCAAGTGAGCGAAAGTTATACTTAAATGAGCATCGTACGAAAATTATAACACACATAGTATCCTTACCCAAAAATTAGTATCGGGCGTCCGTGTGAGGTTATTAATTTGAATATTTCGTGGTGTTAAACCTAATTTTTAGTGGTTACGGCAGAAACAAATCATAAACCTGGGTTTTGCGTCGAGTGACTTTTGACATGATTCCCTATTTATTTGCTTGGTCGTCTTGTCGACTCCCGATTGTCATTCTTATGAAGGAAAAGTGGGTCCGACGGGGAGGCAATGAGGCATGGTCATTGATGGTTCGATCGTCCCGAGCGCGCCACGTGTCCAACGTTGGCCCCCATTTGTCGGCCAGGCAAACCAAAACACAGTCGCTGCTTTTCGCGCCGCTCGCACTCTGGTTGTCCCCGTTCTCGTTTTCGGTTGCGGGGAAAAAGCTAAAGAATTGGTCAGTGTTCTCGAGCCGACGCAGACCCGCTGCTTTGTTATCCGATTCACATGGAGTGCTGCTCTCTGGCATCGGTTGCTTCGATTCTTCGCGACCAGAAGAAAAAGGAACCGTTTTTAATTGATTCTTTCTCGTGGGTAATGCTAAAAGGTGATCTCAATGTGGTGGGGACGCTTGGAATTGAAGGAAAAGAAGCAAAGTGGATAAAGATCAGCAATTATTCAATCGCTCCCACTCCGTTTCCTTGACCCTCTTCTCGTTCGGCTTGTCTCTCTCTTTCTTTATTATTGCATCCCAAGATTTCTGGGGAAAGCCGCAGTTTTTCTGCGTCTATTTATGTGACCACGTTCTCTGTGAGGCTTGGTCAGATTTGAGCCGCCTCCTTGCATTTTGGAACTTCGTTTGGGTAAGTTTCCACCCTTTTCTTTGCTGGGTTTCTTTCCTTCTTCTTGTCTGCAATGTCTGAGAGTCAATTTGCCCCTTCTTTTTTTGTCTATCTGATTCGCATTTGCTCTGTGTTCGCCCTATGTTTTCTGTCCGGTGCCACTTGAGCTGTGCCATCTCATGTGCAATCGTGGTTTTTCTGGTGTATTTGGGACGGGCTGGGTAGCAATTTAAGTTTGCTTTTTGTGTTTTGTTGTTGACCGTGGAATGTGCTGTGGAGTGAACTGTGCACGAGGGCAATGTTTGTGTAGTAAGGTTGTGATTATGACCAATTTAGAATATGGAGCTTCAACATCAGCAAGCCAATGCCAAGATTCTTGCTTCCGGATTCTATTCACCTCCTCGGCGTAAAGTTAAATGTGTAGATGTACTAGTTCAGAGAGGCTAGATGAATATGGGACTCCTGAATATTCTCTGGTTTATCTTTTTATAGGTCCAAAAGACATGAGCCCTGAAATAACTTACTGGCCCTTACCTTCGTGTCATGTTATTCATAATACGTTTCTTTGCGTGTAGCTCCTTTTACTATATCATCTTTACGCTTCTGAAACTATGTTTATGTTTCCATGCATCCCGGAGCTTGTGTGTTGATGGGCGATTATTACAACAACGATGAGACATCTGAAACTTATACCAACGTGAGTATCAGACATCTTCCTGATCATATATAACTCGGCATGTGGACTAAGCTCTTTTGGTTGAATTTCATGAGCTTACGTTTGTTTTCTTCTCTTTCTACTGAATCATATCAGGTTGGAAATGTGCCAAATTCTTGCATTCTTGATGGACGTGGGTATCAGCTAGCAAATACGGTGAGACATGTTTTAGATCAAGATTTTGCTTCCAGATGTGCAGTGCATCAATACGAGCTATTCTTATAGTGAGTCTTCTATGAGAATGCCAGAAGTTCTTGGATTCTCCATGTACCTGAGTTCATGATATTTGGAAGTATTCATCTTAAAACATCAATTGTGATAGGATTTTCGAGTAGCTTGGTGCGGGTTTCCAGTTAGCTTGTTACTATACCCCTTTGTTCGAACACATCACTGGAAGATGTTCAGTTGCCATCTTACAATGATCTGTTGAATAGCCTAGATCCCAGCCAGTTCAAGTGATGTTCACATCTTGTTTTGTGGACTTAAATCTTTTCGTTTCCAAATTTGAAATTTCTTTTCCAGGTCTAACTTTTGGCCTTTTTATCAGGCCCCTTGTCAGGCCTTGAGAAATATCCCATGTCCACTTGATAACCTGGGGCTCTGCTCATCAGTGAATGATATTTTCTCTCATATTCTGGCATTGAGCTCTCATATTACTCAGCAATTTCTTTTCTTTATTGGTAAGTTTCATTTTCTGGCTCCCTTGTATGTTGTGCGAATTCTGCCAGTTATATAATTGTTGTCACTACATAAATTCTCATTGTTCAGCGTCTGGAGTTTTCATCCCTCCTTTTAATTTCTCTCATGTCTGTGGAAGAAATTTCTGTTCATGCTTTACTTTTCGTTTTCAATGATCCAGAAAATCTTGTCGTAAGAGATATTAATAGATACTCAGAAGACTTGGTTGCCTTTTCTGGTTGCCGCCCAAGATCTTCAATTGACTGTACATATAAATCTGCTTTTGAGGATGGTCCATCATCTTCAAGTCCTGGAATCCATGAAAAAAGATCCGTGGTTGTTGAGGAAGATTTTCTTGGGAATGCGAGATCTGAAGTTGCAGAAATGTATGACAATTTTAGGGGTGTCCCCTTCATTTTTCAGGGGTATGGCTCTAACATCTTTCTTCCTATTTCCAAAAAAGATAGGCATGACATATTCCAAGCAATGGGCTTTTATACCACATTAGTTGCGACTTTTGTTCGTCTCCCATTTTGTAATCTATGTTGTGCTTTATGGTTCATTGCACTGTTGAGAATCTATTTTACCATAGTAGAATTCATGCAGTACACATTCTCAAATATTTTGATCCAGTCATGCCTGTTTTCCTAATAACCTGATTCTCTCTTGTTGGCAAATAGAATTATCCTTTCAGTTTGTCTTCCTGTGTTCTGTATTATTTCTTGTTTATCTTTATTTTTATTTGCCCGTGTCTAGGTTGATGCTCCCTTTACTTTGCCTGAAACTTGCCTTTAAGTTTGCTGTGGCTTGTTGGAGGCTGTCTCTCTCTTATGTCAGATGCACACAACTTCAACTCAGTGGGTAAGAAGTGTTTGCATTTGAATGAGTAAAATACTAAGATGTGTGCACTAGAGAATCTATATTAGGCTCCAGCATGTCATTCTGTACGTTTACTTTTGCATTTCAGTGTTATCTCACGAGTTCAAAGGACATTGCATGGTTCCTCTGATGATATTGGATGGTTGCAATATAATCCTGATATGGCTCCAGTTGAGGATGGCACTTCAAAATTTATAGAAATTCTTGAAGCTATAAGGTATCCAATATTCATCTCATTCTTACTTCAAGCATGAAATAGTGGTTTCTTCGCAGTAGACATCATGGCCATTTCCACTTGAATGTCTTTGTTTCTTAATTAGTACTTGAATAAGTCATTTTACACCCCTTTATAGTGTTTGATGTCCTCCAGAACCTGATTTGGCTTGGCTATCTTCAACCCGATTTAGAACATCTTTGCCAGATGATTTTGTTGCTTTGTTTTTTTCAGTGTTAGATTACGTTGCTTTTAATCTATGTTTATTTGTACATGGTTTTGATGACTACCATGGTCTTACCTTTCTCAACTTCTTCAGGAATGGGGAGCACAGACTGCCCAACTCATTCCTTTATCTACTCATACCAGGTTCATTAGGGTTCTTTGTTTTTCATGCAATTTCAACAGTCATTCTTGTTTAACTCCCTCCAGTTGGCACTAAAAAATTGAGCTTTATTTCAGGTCTCTTTAGCAATCATGGTCCCTTATACTTTGTTGGCACCAAGAGGTTCTTCTCAAAAATGGGCTTGACATGTCACATAGCAAAAATCCATAGTGAGGTGATTAAGTTTTGAGGTTACTCAAATTTTCACTGCAAAAACCATTAACGTACTTATTTTCTTCACCACTCATCAAATTATATAGTTTTTATGTATATATGCTCTTTTCATCTAATTCTGTTATCTTACAACATAGCTTATGGTGTTGGACAATCATTTGTGGCTCTTTTTAATCTTATTCTACGAAGGCGTCTGTGGAGCACAATGCATGGGAACTAAAGCAATATATCGAGGAGCTCTATTGGGGGTCGGGTAAGCGTGTGATGTTATTAGGGCACAGCAAAGGCGGGGTGGATGCTGCAGCTGCCTTGTCAATGTTCTGGGATGACTTGAAAGGGAAAGTTGCTGGATTGGCACTGGTTCAGAGCCCATATGGCGGCACTCCTGTAGCTTCTGATATACTTCGCCAGGGCCAGATTGCTGCCAAAGAAACCAGGAGGATAATGGAGCTCATAATTTGCAAGCTAATTAAGGTACTCTCTTCACTGAAAGAATTGCTTTGGATAATCTTGTATGAAATGGCAACTCATCTATTTCCATTTCATTACATTCGAAACGATTCAGCAGCAAAAATAATGGAAAGCCTAGAGATTAATCAAGACATTCCATCAAATATCCTAAAAGGATTTATTGATCACAGAATACTCTCTGCGATGCAATACCTTCCAATCACATCCTAATCCAAAATTTCCAACTTGGGCCATCATTCTTTGAGCTATGGCATTCTTGTGAAAGATGACTATAACTTCATTCATTCTTGAACTTTTATTCTTTCATGGGTATTAAGCTAGATAAGATTACCCTGGGCATTTGCCAGCATAAAGCTGGACTAAGTGAAATTTGGAAGGACAAGTTGACTGCACAGGACATAGAACTGCCAAGGAGTCATTTAGTACTCTATTTGGTTTAAAGCCTTTTAATTTGGTTCTGGTTATGAACATGACTCATTTAGATTCATTACATCATTGGTCCAGCAAGTTTGGGAATGCTTTCTAAAAGATTTGCAGAAATACAAATGTGATCAGTGATGAGTGTTAGGATATGCATTTCACCTTACATCAAAACTTTTTCCTTGACAATTTGCAAACCTTTTCTGTAACCAATAAAGTTTCAGGAAGTTTAATTGAGGGGATTTCATGCTCACTTCTTTTATCCATTTTCGCTTTTCTGTTCTCTGTTTCAGCTCCTTTAATGATGAAATCCATGTTGCATCAAGGATAACCTTCTTGGCTTGTTCTTGTTCTGTTTTGTTGACTTGATAAATCTATTGGTCACCTGTTTTAGGGTGATATAAGGGCATTGGAGGACCTCACGTATGAAAAGAGGAAGGAGTTTATCCTGAAAAACAAGCTTCCAGATGAAATCCCTCTTATTTCTTTCCATTCTCAAGCAAGTATAGCTCCGGGTGTACTCGCGTCAATGACGCACATAGCCCATGCAGAGCTTCCATGGCTTCCTCTTCTGAATTTCGGCAGTGAGAACTTGGATGATCTCATATTGCCAGGAGGTCAGGTTCCTGTTGCCATTCCTCTTTCTGCTGCTATGGCTGTTTGTGCTCTCCATCTGCAATTAAGGTATGGCGAGAAAAGTGATGGGGTAGTGACATGTCGCGACGCTGAAGTTCCCGGATCATATGTGATCAGACCCAACCGGAAACTCGACCACGCATGGATGGTTTACTCTTCGAGGAAGAACAACCCAAGCGAGCCTGATGCTAGTCAGATGTGCGAGGCCATCTTGACTATGCTTGTGGAAATTGGAGCGGAGCGTAACAATAGGGAAAAAGAGTGATTGAGCAGCTCAATCATGGAGACCATTCATTCATTCATTCATTTCCCTTGTGACGACTGTTTTCTTCCCCATGTAATACAATTGGCAAAGTAGAAATGCATGCAAAATTCGTGTGATTTATGAATATTTGCCTATCTCTGCCTGTTATATGTGTGTTTGACTAAAATTTTATAGAACTGATCATCTGATTTCAAGAAAGGCAATTGCTGGAAAAACAATTCGTGCAAGCAAACAACTAGGGACCAATTGGAAAAGATTGGTCATGACATGATAAACTACACCTGATAATTGGTTGATTTAATTCCCCACCCCCCGGGGGGGGGGGGGGGGGGGGGGGGGGGGAGGAGGACTAAGATTGCTTCCGTGTGCAGGACAATAATGCCCTGGGGTGGCTCGGGAAACGTCAGAGGCCTACTGCAATGATGTATCCGTACAAAGATGTACATACTGAAAGATGTACGCTTTGCCAGTTGAAGTGGACTGAAGATGAAGGCATTGTTGATTGGGCAATGGGAAAATGAATGAAAGAGCTCTATCTTGCGCGCTGTTGAAGCCGAAACAAATTTTAACGCAAAGATAACCGCACCGTTGTTCAGGAAGTCGTGTTCTTTAGGTGGGAAGTCATTTTCATATGCTGATTATGTTAGAATGTGAACTAGAGGGGCATAGTACGATCAAAAGTACTGTCATTTACCAAATTGGTAAAAGGCCAAGAAGGGATCTAGTACATTGATTGTTTTCCTCCTCCTGAATGTGAGTAATGGGCTGTCAAGGCCCACCTTTTGGACTCTTTATGTTGGAGGTTTTTGCTAGGTACAGTGTGATGAAACTTCTCTTCCTTCATGAATCAGATTCAGGACGTAACGATACAGAGTGGTAAATTTTGGGGCCCCAGCTCGAGGCATCAATGGCATTTGGCCCTTCTTTCAATGAGCCATGTGTTGTTATTGCATCATGGATGTGTTCCGATGTAGGAGATAACAGAGCCAACAAGAACCAAACCTCGAAACCCTTTTGTTTCTGATCAGAGCGCCACTCTGGCTCGTTTCTTTTGAGCTCGACAAACCAGAAAAGAAGAGGACAATGCCCGGCGGTATCAGTTGGGCCCGGCGGTGATTGCTCATCGCGAAGACCCATCGAATCGCCGGTACGATATTTTGTGGGCCTGCAAGTGCCTCAGCCCATTGATTGATGCCGTAAAAATTGCAAATGCTTGCTTATATGGAAGTAGCTTGTCTCGTTGGAGGACCATGTTAGAGCATTTAGAGCAGAGGAAAGCCAATTGCAGCTCTGGGGTACTTGTTGCCAACTGCAGAGCTGTCCTTGGACACTGGTTGGTTGCCGGGCCCAGGAAGATCATCTCCAATTTAGATGCAGATTAAGAGGATCAATCGAGAGTTAAGTCCCAAGAAGCCCGGAAAAAACAAGAGATGGTTACTCTTGAGACTTGAGAGACGTCATCTAGCAAATTATTCAAAACGATGATGGTGATTTTCAAATTGTAAGCAACTGTGTAACTTGCCACTTTCATGATTCGACGGCGAGGGGCGATTTGATCATATGATGATGCATATCCATCTAAGTGATTGTTTGGTACGTCGCGGTGGTTTCAATTGTGAAAAAGAGGGTCGCATTTCTTTTTTTTTTCAATGATGATCGGCAAACGAATCAAGATTTACAACAGCTTGCATAAGCTTTTGGGAAGCTATCTAACCTATCTTTGAGATGCTACAACTTTAGGTTATGTCTCGGAGTTACAGCACAATGCAGCTACAGTTCAATCAAACAGAGCTATCAGTATAGTAGCATTAAGCGTTTTATTAAAATCTGCACCTTCAAGTCCCCCAATTTCCGTCACAGGCTCATAAGACATTTGAGATTGAAACCCACTAGAAGGCTCCGTTTGTTCCACAAGAAATAAAGAGTTTAGAATTTATTTTCGTAAAAACGATGGCACGCATAGCTTAAAAATAATTAGCCAATGAAAATTATTATCATTATCGATAAGAATTTATATCTAAATATTTTTGCCTAAATAATAGTTCTCAGGAAAATGTTTTCCGATCATTGACTTTCCACAGAACAAACGAAGTCATCCTAACATGATTTTCATGCATAAAGAATTCCCTTTTCCTTATTCCAATGAGAAGTATTATGGTAGACAAAAAAAAAAACACACGCCAAAAAAAAAAAAGAAGATCACAGCCACGAGTAAAATGAAATTAATTTCATTAACGCGAAGCCATCATTCAAGACTCTTGAATATGGAAATTTACCAAAAGAGGCATGAAATGAACAAACAAGATAAAGAGGCTTTATGCAAAGATTTAGCCGACATGATGACGATAATGATGATCCCAAATGAAAATCGAGGAAAGTTGGTTCCACGTACCCATCGATCCCCCATCATTTGATTCCAGCTCCATCATCAGAAAATCGGCAGGTTTGATCATTGTAATGTTGACTTTGCTTTGATCCAAGCAAAAGAGAATAGGAAGAACCCTAAACAACAAACAAACAAAACGTTGAGAAATTCGAAATCCCATGCACTCGGAACGCAATCTCCTTGCTTAATTTTCACTTACTCATCATTATTATATTACCGGAAACATCTCACATCGCATTACTCTCGAGTTTGCACGCTCTTGTGGCATCTCTATGCCTATCAATTTAAATTTTTTAGTCGGACTTCCTAACGCGGTATCGAAGTTAGATATTTGCTCGGTTCATTTCGTGCATGCGTCCGATCGTTAATATGTGATGCTTCTTATGTACATGCATTTTCCATCCGCATACCGATTCGCATCGATTTATGATTTTGCAAAGGGTAGATGACAAAAATTATTTTTGAATTTTGACCCAATATGCAGTGTGATCCATCAACTTTATATTTGTACAATACAGTCCCTGAACTTTAATTCAATATCGATCCTGAACTTTTAATTTATTCAATATGATCCTTGAACTTTCGGTACGTGTTAAATTCAATCCATTGATTGTATGAAGATGTTCAACGTCCTCGTTACTTTAATTCAAGTTGAGGGACAATACTAAACATTTTCATATAGTTTATAGATTAAATTGAACATGCACTAAAAGTTTAAAGACCACGTTGAATGGATTAAAAGATCACAGACGACATTGCACATTGATTTAAAATTCAACGATCATATTAAATAAATTTAAAATTCATGAACTGCATTGCATCTCAAATCGAAGTTAATAGATTATTTTTGTCATTATCACTTTTGTAAACAGACTTACTGGGGACAACGAGGGAAGGTATGGAATGAACGTGGGGAGGAGGAGGGGCATGTGATGGAAGGATCGTTGGCAGGCGAAAAGCATCACGTTCGACCGGCGGTCCATTTCTTCTTCACGGCCACCGCTTTCATGGGCTTGCGGTACATCTTTCCACTCCTTCGACAAATGAATGACCTTCTGTACAAGAAGTACGTTGTGACTCGTGATGATCTGAACCCTGTCGCCCGGAGCGTACGTGGAAAGGACAAATGCCAAAATCATTTTTCTTAATAGATTATAATAAACAAATATTCGATGAAATAAACAGACGATTACAGCAGCGCGAAATAAATAGACTGATTATGAATTACCCGTGATTTGTATTATTAAATGATGCTATATAGGTTGACTTTACAGTAACGAGACGTAATTATTTGACTTAAACGAAAAAGAATTAGAAAGAGAAATTATTTCTGGTACAGAAATTCTGTATAATTATCAAACGCATTTTAATTCTCTAAAACTCATCCAGAAAACAAAAGTAAAAAAAAAATATAATCAGTAAGTTTCTTCTTTTTCTTTTTCTTCTTCTATTAGAGATCCAAAATTATGTTTTTTTTTTTCGACTGGGTATATTAATCTTGGAATGACTGAGGATATTACTTAAGAATATATATTTTGATAGATTCACATTTTGACTTTTAATTTATTGAAAATATTTAAAATTGACCCCGTATGTATCGAAATGGCATATCAGGATGCTGGACTCATATGTCGTTGAGGTGTCCAGAGCGCTAACTATGTATCAGATGTTTGACAACTGCTGACATGATATAAAGACTCCTGGGAAGTGTCTGTGCTTCCGAGTGAACTAGGCAACACATACGGACATGAAGAATCAAAACGGGATTTTACGGGAGCAACCTCTTGAAGACAAGATCATGGAGCCGTGACGATGTGGACAAAGATCCTCCGAGACATGAAGGAATGATTATAATTGCAAGAGAACTACTTCCAAACGATTATGTCATGAACACCATAAATACCAACGTTCGTCTACTAGATACCCGTGCATAAACAAATATGCTATCTTTCAAATCCTACATTGAAGTTATAATTGTCAAACCTACGTCGTCGTCCATTAAATTTCAACTTATTTCTTAGTTGTTGTTTCTAGATTCGTGTTGTTGATTAAATTTTGGTGTGTATCTTTACTATTCTTGAGTGCCTCGCCGACGATTAGATTTCAGCGTTGCATCTTTACGTTCTTAGACTTTGTCGTCCATTAAATTCCGGCATAGTTTGTATACGTTCCATTCTGTCAAAGTGGATATATTTTCAAGCTTTGTCGTCAATTAAATTTCAACACAGTTAATGTGTTATCGATTTTCTTATCTACCTGTGATATTTTATGTTGGAATCGCCACAGAACTTGTCTCCCTATAATAAAAAAGGCTTTTGTGAAAAATATTTTATCGTGGAGTCAAATTTCGACAAATATGGTCTAATGAACCTCAATAGGTGTAGATTGGTTGCGGCGGCGGCGGCGCGGTGGAGTAAGATGACAATATGGCCCTGGCTAGCTGTAGTGGTGAAGGTGATGAGTCCACGGTATTGGTGACGGAAATTGCGAAGATAACAACCATGGTATAGGCGGCGGTCAATGGTCGGAGTCTCTCTCTTTTCTTGAGTTGTGCTTCACACCATTTGATTTGGATCTTTCTTTCTTATGTTTTTTTTTCTGTCTTATTAAAGTGAGTTTTACAATTATACTCTAGTATTTTTATATAAGAAGTTATAATGACACCAATCAACCAAACGTGATTAAATGTCTCGATAATGAAAGAATTCGATTGCACAACTCACGAAATTCAAGGAGATAACAAAATTTCACAAATTCAGGGAACCATCTACACAATCAACATAAGTAGGAGGATCACTAATGGCCTTGTCCCTATGGAATCAATTAATCTTAAATTAGAGCTAAAAGGGCCAAAATCGAAGCTTGAACTAACCTCCAATTGTTTGTGCAAGGTAAAAGGTATCAATATTGTTACAAAGATCTCGGACGTGATAGTTTTACAGTCAAGTGATTACAGTTCGATCTTCCTTCGCCAAATTAAGTCGACCTTTTCTTGAACTAGGCAAAACGGTCATCTAAGTCGGGATTAAGGGACGAGCAAGAAATTACTTTCCTATACTCTAAAGCGGGCTATTGCGTTAGAAACTTGATTCAATCGAAAGCGGACTCCACCCCTCCTATTTATGCCCATCTATAGGAACAATAAGATGGATAATTCTGCCGACGAAGATTAGGACTTCCTATTTTTAATGGGTATAGGACCGTTTCATCTTTTTATCTCGTGTGAATCACGTTGGACTCAAGAAAAGAATTGGACATGTAAGATTGATCAAAGTAAGAAAAAAAAAACCAAAAAAATCGCGACCGCTATCATAAGTTATGCCAAGCGATGTCGTACCCGTCAATCATCCGTTGCCATTGAATCATGGAACCCCGTACATTCTTTTTGCAAAAGAAAAATCGAAGTATTTTGGACCTTTCTTGAATTGCACGTACGACTGTACGAGTGCCCATTACAAGTTTAATTTCATCAATCTGCACTTGTCGTCCTTCGGTTTTTGGCCTGGCCTAGGTGTGGAAAATCAAAGCGGAGGGCCAATTCAATAGATATGGGGAGGATCTTGTCCGTCCTATTAAATTTTGGCAAATTAAAAAAATGTAGGAGAAGCATAAATGAAATAAAATTAAAGACCGAACCCTATCTTTACGGGCTCCACTTGCATTAGAAGCCCTAATCATTTTTTTGGGCGTGCAATCACGTTATTAACTTTTCATTCGGTGCAATGGGGTCCTCTATATTATAACAAAAAACAAGCAAGTGCAATCAAATCTTTCCAGTAGTTACTTCTCTAATTTTTCCTAGATGACGACATCTAAGGCTGCGGCATCGATGATTTTTTTGCTGTTTCACGAGCGATTCCTATAGAGGGCTGTGATTTAATTGCACCAGTTGAGATGTTTGGGATTTTACTGAATTGTGGACATAAAATTTAGAACTTTTAATGAAATTTTCTCCTTATTAACTCTAAATTCTGTCGAGATCATTTGACTTGATGGATTGGAGCAAATTATAGTAGATGCATCGATTCGTATAATATAGGGGTTTGAAAATCAATTTTTGCAACATTTTTAAAAAATTTGGAGGTTGCATGAAGCATATTTGTGTCACATAGTTGTGATTGACTATTCGCACTTTGCCAAAAAGTCCTAAGCTTTATTATCCAAAAAATCTTAAACTTATTGTACAATGGCCAATTTAGTCTTAAATTTTTTTTCATTTGATCAATTTAGTCCTGAACATTCTGAAGATTTCCCAATTAGTCCTTATGATAAACTTGGCAGGAAATCGCTAATATGAACACTAGCTATCTTATGGATATTTTTTTTTTTGGTCGAAAGCTATCTTATGGATATGACCAGCACTAATGTGGTGGAATTTTTTTAATTTTTGAATATCTTCTTTTTTTTTTTCCTATTTCCCTCCACCAAACTTTGTGATAACCAGCAAAGGTCGCTAGCCAAAGGTAAGGGTTAGGACACTCTTGCTAGCCATAGGTGAGGGCATCATGGAAGGCGTCGCGTCATGGAAGGTGTCGCCGGCAAATGTGCGAGATCACTATTGAGGATCCTGTGCTTCATGAGCAACTTGGAGGAGAACACACTGATCACAGGTTTCCTAAGTGTGATCCTATAGGTGTGCATGAGAACCAGACTAGACTAGATCGAGCAAGCCAATCCTGGGCAATTTTTGCAGGGCCCGAGAATAATAAGTCTAGTTCCCAATTTCAAGTATGAAACCAAACGGCCTAAATTGACTGGACCAAATTGATATGTAATTTTTTAAAATTTTTCTTTTTCTTTTGAAGAGTAAAAAAAGAAAATTGCCAAAGCACCAAGTCGGACCGATCCAACCTAGGAACCAAACCAAATCATAACCGTCTCAACCTGGGAACCAATCACCCCTTCATGCTATTGAGGATGCTCGACTTCAACGTAGACAAATCAGAGAGGAGAGTGAGTGAGCTCAAGTTCGTGGGCAGGCTTGAAAACTATGAGAGCTTCACCAGCACGGTCACAAAGAGTGACTGCGGCCGCTTGGATTTGATTGTTACGGTAATCAAATGGGGAAAATCAGAATCCTAGGTCGTTTGCAGTTAGAATCCTTGAATCAGCCTCCATTGACGCGGAAATGAAGCTCTCTATGGCAAAGATTGAGCAATTCCTACTCCAACTACTGAACCCGGTTGCTCTGGAGATTGATCTCATTCTGTGAGGGCCGAGAGGCTCTCATCCATGGCCAGTAAGGACTGGTGGAGGTAAATAGGAAAAAAGGAACAAGAAAAGAAAAAAAAAATGACAATCATTCACATTAGTGCCGACTGTGCCACATAGAACAATCGTCGGCGTTTCCGATCAAATTTTTTGAGATAACTACATTGGCAAAATAGATAAAAGGCTTATGACTAAACTGACTAAATTGGGATTAAAAGACTCTCTCCCTTAGGGTTTCTCATTTCTCTCTGTCAAGTTGCTGCCCCAACCTTTACTGAAGTAAACGCCCTTGAGGGAGCTCGCTCTCTCTCTCTCTATAACCCCACCCCCCCCCCCCCCCAAATTTTTACTTCCTTATTTTTGTTCCTTTATTTCTCTATCTTTTAGGTTTCTTCGTCGATTTTGTCGACGACACAATCAACATTTTCCATGGAGGTGAGTTCCAAAGATCAAAGCATGAGTGCCTTGAAAGAATCTGCTCTATCCAAATTTGCTTACTCATTCCGGTTCCAAGTACTTGCTCTAGATAGTCGAGTGCCCCACAAGTCTTCGAGCTTCCTTTGCTACTGTTTTCAGCAATTGGCTTAACTGAAAGTGATTTTATGATCAACTGGTATTTCATTTATAGCCCTTCTCTTTGGATCTAGAACTAGATTTAAATTTATGTGTTCTTCTCTCCCGATCTAGAGGTAGATTTGGGATTTACAAGGCGTTTTTCAACTTTTTCCAACCTATTGGTATTGTTATGGTCTTTATACAATGATGATATTGGGAATATCAAACCTAGGCGCACACAGCTTTTGGCAAAACCATTGTTTCTAAAGAGGAAAATCTCTGCGTGTGTTCATCAATAATGATGACACAAGATTCTATGATTGGTTGCCGTACAAGATTTGATACTATGATAAATCTGTCTTTATGGAATGGGCTAGTCTCTACAACCGGTATTAAATTGATTCACTTTTTAGATTTTCTTATTTTACTTGTTTTGTGGAATTTGCATTTTTGTTTTGAAGTTATGTGCTCCTCTTTCCATATGAAATGAAGATGTTCATTCCAACCATTTTTTTTTTTACTGAATTCAAAATTTTTTGGCTAAATTGGCAATCATACAATAGATTTACTATGATTCTAATAATTATCCCTCTAGATTTGTGGTACTAAGACAATATTTTCTTGGCCACACCAAGTGAAAAAGTGGAAATTCATTTAGCCTACGTTTGGTAGTCAGGATAAAAGTCAAGATATGATAAAATTTATCACATCCTGTATTTGGTACCTACATCGGACAGGATAAAGTGTGATATAGCATGGATAAAATTATCTCATGGAGGAGATGGGACAAAGGTCGATAAGATTTCTTCTCTTCATGATACAAAAACTATTTTTCCGGATAACAAACTTCTTAAATTGTAAAATTAAAATAATTATTATATTTGAATTCTAATGTAAGAAAATCAAAATAACAGAAAAAAATCATTTTTAGTTATTCTATTTTATTTATATATTAGTTTCTTTCTACTTTATAATATATAGTTTACATACATACATACATACACACAGATACACTTGATATCTATATACATTACTTGTTTTAAGTACAATAGTATAGTTTATTACTTAATAAACAAATTTATTAAGAAATGATGGAAGAGAATATGAATAATGATAACAAAAAGATTCAAAATTTAAAAAAAATGAAGTAAAAGAACCTAGATTTTAAGTGAACATATTCAAACTTGAAAACAATCTTTGTAATTCTCAAAGATTGAGGAGTAATGAAATTTCTATTAAAAAAAACACTAGCATTTCTATCTCCTTCTCCTCAGTATCTCTAGAGTATGTTGAAGTTTCATGACGCTTTTGGAAATTTTAAATTCACTACAAAACTCTACGAAAATGGCGAGACAGTTGACGCCTATTCTCTTTCTTAGCTTTCTAGTTTACGTCAAAAGTCCATGAATGTAGAAGAAAAGTCAAAACTCCTTCTTTTTCGTAATTTTGTGGTTCATGTTGAAGTTTAATTAAAGTAGCGAGAGAGACAAAACTTTTCATAGTCGCAAATGTAAATGATTATATTTTCTCTCTTTTACTAGATTTGGCAATGAATTATAAGAGATTATTATAGTTTCTGTTTATAAATTTTAGATTCATTTACATTGATATGCCATATATACTAAACAATAAACAATAAACAATATAAGATATGAATATATTCTGCTTTATTACTACGATTCAACAGTGGATAGGAATGCCAAAATCCTTGGATTTCATATCTTATTCTATCCAATCATATCCTGACTGGAAATCCGGACGACCAAATGCAGCATTAGGAGTTCAGAGCTTGTCATGTCTTTGGCTCGATCTTGAGGACATATTTGGAGTTAAATCCTCCACTTTTGTTATCATATAGTTCATGTTACTTGATTACGGGATTATTCTCTTGACCTTTTTTTCTATGTTAATCTTGGAAAGAGTGGACAATTAATTTTTGCTTAAAGTAAAACAAATCAAACAGGGACCATCCTGCTTGTTGCAAATAATAATAAGCAAAATTTATTTATTTACTTTCCCGGCCAATTTTTTGAGGTAATTTGATTTTTGGAAATAGTGAACAATGCGAATCTGCATATATTGCTCTTGGGAAACATTCAGGTATATTGCATTAAACAAAATCAAACTATATACACGACAAGATTCACGAAAATCGAAAGTTGAAAGTGAGATTCATGAAACTGATTGGGGAGTTCGTTCATCTTATTGCCCTAGACTAGCAAGACCCATGAGCTCCAATTATGTGGCAATTTGGGAAAATGAATTCTCGAGGAAAATTCAAGATATAGAATGATTTTTAAAATTCTTCAATGGCAAATAATTATCTTCAGCAAAGTGAGCCCCAGAATTTTTGGAAAAATCATATTAGTTCATATTCTCTGCCAAAAATAAAAGACAAGAAGTGAGTTTTTTTCTTGTCAAAAATAATTATTTCACTCATATCTCAAGATTGCATATTATAAATTCAAAACTAAGTAAATCCCAAACAGCAAAGCATAACAACTAAGCACAAAGAAAAAATTATCAAAAAAATCCTAACATATTTCAAGTGTGCTAACTCACTCCTAAACCTTTTTTTTTCCCAAGCAATTCTAAATATTTTTATGATTTACCAATTGAGTTCACCCGGCTAATTTTAGTCGAAAATCGCTAATTTGGACGGTCGATCATCCTACATGATGATACGATTAGCATTGATGTGGACAACTTTTAATAATATTATAATAATATTTTGAGGTTTTGTTGTAATTCTTTTCTTTTTTTTTCCTTTCTTTTTCTTTTCTTCTTCTTTTTGCCCCCGGCTTAACACCGATGAGGGCCAAGACGCCTTTGCCAACCCTAAGTCTAGGAAACAAAAGGAAAAAAAGTATAAATATTTAAAATATTATTAAAAATGTCCATGTCGACACTAGTCGTGCCATGTAGTACTGTCGGTATTCACGTCAATAACTTCAGGCAAAAATTAGCTGGATGGACTCATTAACACAAATGCAAAAGTTTTAGGAGTAAATTGGCACGATTAAAATAAATTAAAGACTTTTTTGGGTGATTTTACTAAGCACAAACTCCTGCATTAAACATACTCTTGTTCCACAACAACGAATCTATAACAATATCAAAACAGAATAAACGGCGTCCGACTACTAAATCTCGTATCATCATCAATGATGAGCATACACTTTAATCTCCTTCTCCATTAACAACGGCTTGTTTAGTGAGCAATGTGCGTCTAGATTCAACATTCTCAATACAATCACCCCACGGATACACCAAAAACAGATTGAACAGGCTCTCTAGATCCAGATCAATAACCGAGTTAAAAATCTGGGGCATGACATAAAAATTCTGGTGAGGAGAACCCGCAGGGCCCTTTTCGCGTGCATGACTAAAGTACGTTATCCGGGAACTGGACTATTAATTGAATGGAAGCCCCAGTGTTCACCTGTTTGCTCTTCTCTCTGCTCACGCCTGCTGGGGCCGAGTAATTGAAGACCTCGACTCGTGATTTATGAAGCATGGTGGTACTTACCCCAGGAACCCTAATTTTTCACGCCTCCAACCTCGGAATTAATTGAAGAACCGGAGCCCAAAAATGGGCTGGCACCCAGCCCGATCCACCGGAGTCTACATTTGGCAACGCAGGCATCATAAATAGCATATTGAACAAGGATAACATGGAAACGAAGATGAACAGCTATTTTCGTTTATTGTTTCATGGATAATGTTGCAATCAGAGCGATCTTGTTGAAGGCCATGCATTCAGCACATGCCCCAGATGTTGTGAGTTTCTCCGCTCGATTCATTCGCACAGCCCTTTTTTTGTGTTCGGCCTGGTAAGATGAAAGACGTCGAAAAAGTTTGCCGGTCAATCCCTGGCGAAAGTTCGATTCTCGTTTTGCATAGATTGGGAAATTCATCATTATACACGAGGGAGGAGGCGACAAGGAGGCATCTAGCAAGCATATGGCGACAGAAACATTTTGAGCTAAACTTTGGAATGATTGGAGTTAGAATTTTAGGCTCCATGTGTTTCACGGCAAAAAGTTTCCCGAAAAACGTTTTTTGGATTTTCTGGTATTTGGCACACATAAAATAAACTAGTCAAGGAAAACATTTTCGGTTAATGGGCAAAAAACACCTTCAAACGTACGGGAAATGGTTTTCTCTCCGCAAGGCTCCACATCGCCGGATCCGGTGAGCTCGAGCCACTCCGAATACGGGAGAGGTAGAGCCTTGCCAGCCTCAGGCAAGCTCATCCCTTGTATGCGGCCGATGGTAGAAAGAAAAAAAATAAAGAAAAATATAAAGTCATTACAAGTTCAACTTTTTTGGTAATTTTCTCTGGGTAGCTTTTCCATACCAAACATTGAAAAATATTTTTCTATTCATTTTCAGGTATTAGTCAATCGCCAAAAAATATTATCATTTTTCAAAAATGTCCCATTTTTTGCGAAACAAACAGAGCTGTAGACGTGGAACAATTCTGCCTCCACGACGATTATGACACCAACCAAAGTACAGTCGACCACATCACACAAAACGAGTTTCACCCCAGCACAGATTTGCATCCCCTAATGCAGCGCGCCCGGAAACCGTCTATCCGGCACACCCGGTCGGTCGATGGACAGATGGAATGAAAACCCTAATCTGAGCGCGACCCCTCTTAACTGCTCATCCATCCATGCAACAAATCACTCGGCAAGGGGCTTAGAACATGAACACAGGTGCATCCATCTTCGATAAAAAGAACAAAAGTGAAATTCGGGAGAACAAAAAGGGAACAGAACATTGAACCAGACGATTCGATCAGGTGGGTGGAAAAAAATTAAGGAGGAGGATACGAAGGGTTGTAATTGAATTCGTATATGCAATGAGCAGAGAGACAGAAGGAGGTCGAAAATGGAAGGAAACAAATAATAGATGGACAGTAAATACGAGAAGAAGAAAGGAACGCACGATTCTTTTGCAGGCGGCTCCTGTCCCGCCAGCGCCAGGCTATGATCCTGTCGTGAGCTCTTTGTTAAGTTGCGGACGACTCTCGTACCCCTCCGACGCACCTGGTCGTAAATTCTTTCCTCTTTCATTTCTCTCAGTCCTTGGCATCAATTCATTCATTGTGAATCGAATATCGTCGTACCCTAAATTTTTATTTTTATTCTCATGATAAATCTTGTTTCTTTCCACGATTGATCTTCAATATAAGTGAACAATTACAAACATCAAGTGTAACCCGCATTCGTTGCAGAGAATACATAGGTTGGTGATAAACTTTACTTTTTTCGGGACAAATATGCCGATTTCGAGTAATATTACAGTACCGAATCTTTTACTAAGAAGATTACAATGATTATTGGTGATATTGTTCGATCAAACAATAAAATTGGTGATATTGGATTATTCTTAACTTACGAGGTGCACTGACCAGTTCAATGAGTGTGGGGAGTAGTCGTTGGAGCGAGAGGACTCAGATAAAGGACGGCTTCCAAGTGATGGAGGGGGCAAGAGTCAACTGAATCGCACACTGAACTGTAGGTGCACTACAAGGACGGGTAAACATGTGGGGGAGTGCCTATATAACCATCAAAGCGCAAAATAATGTAATTTTAATATCTCGAGTGAATTAACTCAAAGCGATCGCATGCGAGAGAGAGAGAGCGCGCGCGATGGAGTTATCACCACCCGCCCGCCCACTATCGACTGCTCTAAGAAGGGTTTTTGAACCTCACCTATTGATGGAAGAGAGCAAACACCCTCTCCAGGAACCTCGTTTTTTTTTTTTTTTCAGGTGAGGGTTGCACGACCTTTGCCCATTGCCAGTAAGGGTGTTACAACCCTTTCCGGTAGGGCACTAACAATGAGATATTTTTTAAACGCAACTTCATATCATTTACTGCATTAACATGACAATAGTTACTAAGAATAAGAAAATTTCACTAAGAAAGCGATGTACCGGCAATATAATATAGTCAATCGATAGGATTAACAGATAAAAAAGTTGGATATTTTAGGTCGTACGAATTTTTATTCAACGATGATCTGCGAAAATTTACTATTAAGCGAGCTTGTCATGGAAGTTTGCGTGTATGTAAGGGATTTTCCATAAACATATGTCCAAGTTTAAAATATGACAATACTGAATGATATGAAGTCTATACACGCTCTTCCACTTTTTTAATATTGTCAAATTAGTCGACATCAAGTGTCGGCTAAAAAGGGGTGAGCTTATATCGAAGGCAATTTCTATTTTGGACCGAAAAAAAGTTGACGCATTTGGTCCCTTGAAAGTTAGTCGGCAATACTTTTAGAGTAATTTTCAAAATAAAACAAGCGAGGTAATTTCTATAGAGAAAATAACTTTGTAATCGTTTAATCTAAAGACATTAAATTTAGATATCAATGAAAAAGTCACGACTCCTTTCGATATCATACTTCGACCTCTCTATCGCAAGGGAAGGGAAAAGAATTTAAAAAAAAAGTACTAAATCCATTGCATTGGTGCCATTCGATTATAAACTTTTTGTATTGATGGTACCAATTCAGTCATAAACCTTTTACTTATGTCAATTTAGTTTTGAACATTTTGTATTGGTATCAATTAATTGAATCCAACCAATTTTGGCTGAAAATTCGTCAATATGGATGTCAGTTATCCTATGTGGCACAGCTGGCGTTGACATAGGTAATTTTTTAATATTATTAAATATTTTTAATAATTTTTTTTGGGTTTTTTCTTCTTTTTCTTTTCTCTCAAACATTAAAAAAATTATTTAAAATATTTAAGAGAGAGAGAGAGAGAGCGCGCCCGCGCCCTTGAGCTTTAGAAGTGAAGAAGAAGAGCATGGATTGAGCCACAATGAATGCACGAAGAGTCCATATTGGGGGATGGAGCCACAGAAGAAAGCACCGGAGGGCTCGTCCTCATACGAATTGTTTATGCACTTCCGGAATTTATTATTATTATTATCATCATCATCGTGGTCGTCATTATTATTATTATTATTAAATGCCAGGTCATTAAAGAGTATGATGGGTTAAAGGTCGTCGACTGTGGAGTCGCGTTAGAACCTCCACGTTTTCCTTTCTCTCTCTCTCTCTCTCTCTCTCTCTCTCTCTCTGTGTCACTACTAAAACCCCCTCGCCCTCCTTCACTCCCTGTAGCCTTGAGTCAGAACTAGAGAGCAACGAAAGCCACAAGTCAGTGAACCCACCAAAAGGGCAAAAGAGGAGGAAAAAAAAAAAAAAGGGAGCAGCAACCGGATCACCATTTCCTGCCGAAGAATGGCTGACCCGCCAAGCTCGGACCCGGAGTCCTCCAGCACCAGCTCGTCCCCGAGCCCCCAACAGCAGCGGCCGCCCGCCAAGAGGGGGCGGGACAGCAGCAAGCACCCGGTGTACAGAGGGGTGCGGATGCGGACGTGGGGGAAGTGGGTGTCCGAGATCCGCGAGCCCAGGAAGAAGAGCCGGATCTGGCTCGGCACCTTCT
This sequence comes from Psidium friedrichsthalianum, assembly GCA_019149425.1. Lineage (NCBI taxonomy): Eukaryota > Viridiplantae > Streptophyta > Magnoliopsida > Myrtales > Myrtaceae > Psidium > Psidium friedrichsthalianum. The sequence goes on from JAGVVM010005078.1 coordinate 35,123, forward strand.
CCACCGCCGAGATGGCGGCACGCGCCCACGACGTCGCCGCCCTCGCCATCAAGGGCACCTCCGCCATCCTCAACTTCCCCGACCTCGCCCCCTCCCTCCCCCGCCCCGCCTCCTCCTCCCCACGCGACGTCCAGGCCGCCGCCACCAAGGCCGCCTCCATGCCGGACGTCTCCGGCTCCCCCGCCGCCACCGCCACCGCAGCCCCAGCCCCGCCCCCCCCGGGCGCATTGTCGCCTCCCAGCTCCGCGCCCACGACGTCCTCTGCTCCGCCTCCTCTTCCTCGTCGCTGTCGTCGTCGTCGTGCTGCGCGGACGAGTATCGGCGCCGGAAGAGCTTGGGGAGATAGTGGAGCTGCCCAGCTGGGGGCCAGCTTCGGGTTCGAGCCCATGATGAGCGACTCCAGCGTGATGAACGACTTCGTGTACGCGGACTTGTTGGACGCGTGGCCGTACCCTCCTGAACCGTACGGCCAGGACTACGACTACTTCGGCGACCGGACGACGGCGACAGAGAGTGGCATTAGCGGCGGTTTGGAGGCTTTGTTGTGGCAATATTAATGGCCTGATAGTGCAGTAATCAAGAAATGGGGGTTTGTCATTTGTGTTTTGCGTCAGTGTGCTCGCTCGCTCGCCCCCCTTTGTCTTCTCCTCCTCTCTTCTTTTTTTTTTTACCCCCTTTTCTTTTTCATCCTTTCACTTTTGCCCCTCCTTTGGAATACTTTTATTTTCAAAGTCCTTCTTCCTGGTAAAAGGAAAAAAAAAAAATCAAATGTGAGCTAAATTTCCCACCCCTTCTGATATTGGGGGGGTGGGTTTCTAAATACCTTCCTTTCTCCTCAAGTTCTCGCAATTTTTTTTCTTCTTTTCCTTCTCCCTTTTTACCCTTTTTCTTGGAGTTCTATCTTTAATTTTTGCATTTTAGGAGCCACAACAATTGAAAATTACAAATAACGCCCTTGAAAAGTCTGTCTCTGCGTCTCTGTGACCGAGAGGGAGATGGAAAGATAATTGCAATCACTTGTTCCTCATGAATAGTCAGTAGAGACTAGGAGAGGGTCTATTTCAACTTTTTGGGAAGTGAACATGATGGAAACGATAAAGTTGGTTGGCTCAGAGATTAGGAGCACAGGCTCTTTGGACATGCTACATGTTAAAAGACAATATCTGTCCCTTTCTCTTCCTTTCTCATATTCTTCTTGTTTCTTTTTTTAATTTTTTTTTTTCGTTTTTCTCTCTCCTTTTCTTTCAATGGCCCCTATGAAAATGGTATTGACTAATGGTTATTTGTGGTTATTAATCCCACCCTAAGTTGCACACGATATGGTCAATTGGGTCACTTCTGAAACTCGGCAAGTTCTGTCGGGAAGAAGGGGCCAAAATAGTTTGTTTTCGAGAGCCATCTTTGACCTCAGATTTGCTGTTTTTTTCCCCAGCTGGTGCGCCAATTACGATGGGACGTACTAATTGACGTGCTTATTTACGTATTGATCAGTCGCGCGGCGTAGAAGTAGAACCTGGAATTCTGTTATCATCACGTGAAAAAGATCCGTGTTATGGAAAAAAAAAAAAAAAGTCGCCAGATTAGGACACGAAAGACGGAGACATCGGAGGTGTCTTACGTTTCGGGGGCGAATTGATCTTGACTAGCGCCCGAACCATCTCGAGTTACGTGACATCGTCTCAAGAAGATCAATGTGATGCAAAGAGTATGGAAAAAAAAATCGATTTAATCGGAATTACGCGCGCGAATCTAATTACAATTCGTGCATGTTCCGGTTAGTCCCAAATATGCGCCAATTATTCATCACCCTCCGACAGTTTCATAGACTTCCAAGCACGCGAATTATTGCTAGATAGAGTCCAAATATTCATGAATTTTTTGTCGGTTTTTGGACAGCATACGCATTCTTGTTTATTGAATCCAGAAAATACTAATTATCTTCAAGCTTAATTGCAAATAAAATGGTCCGATATTATCCGGAATTTATTACTAAGCCGCGAAGTTGGATGGGCTTTCGATTTCAACGACATTTGTCCTCCACCAAAAAAAAAAAAAAGAACACAATTATATTCACCGTCGAATATCTATAAATATAAGCACGTATTGTTTTTGGTTGTATGAGTCTTTTCATCGTTTGCAAGATGGAGTCTTTGACAATGGCATTTCAAACCACCATATCCGTGCAACTTTCCCGACCCGACTTGTTATATATAATTTGTGTGCATAGGCATAAGCAGTGCTAAATTATATATAAAGAACAGTGGGGGATAATTTTCTATTAGTGCATTTATATGTATTTTTAGCCTGCAATCACAATAAAAAAAATTAATAATACAGACGGACGAAGAACACAAACGGCGTGTATTGAAGTCATCATTAGATAAGACCCCTTCTAATTATGAGCCAAGAATATGTATAATTGACACTTTCTTGGAAATTTATTGGAGAGTTAGACGATTATCAAATTAGTAAAGAAACAATATATAGATATAGTGAGACTATATAAGGAAAAACACAAGCTTTTTTAAGGTCAAATTACTCCAATATTGAAATATCTCAGATCGCTTGATTATGAGGTCTATATTTTCTTTACGTGTAGGGGTGTGTGTGTGTGTTGTTTGTTTGTTGGCGGGTTTCTAGAGTCAGCTTCCGCCTCGGTTTATTTGGCTTGTACATCAAAGAAAACCGTGGACTCCGTGAATGAACTTCATGCATATAACTTCTCATTTCTTCCCTTTTTCCTTGGCAATAAAAGTTTTGTATATGTTTCTATTTGTCAAGCTAATTGGAGGTGAATGTGTGTGTACAAGCAGATGCTAAGGAATCTGCGGGGTATATACAAAGTGAATGATAGCTTTGGTCCTACAAATCTTCATGACCTAATCAAGGTCGCGCTTATTATTCAACTTCTGCATATTAAATTCCAGCCCACTTTATTATCAATGAAGTAGGAAGAGCAATACTTATTAGGGCCACATGGGTCAAGTTGCTCTGATAAGATACAAATCAAAGGCTACCATCATTGCCCTAATGGCAAGTCCAACCATGGTCTAAATAATTTTCGAAGTCCCTGAGTTAGGGCAATGGAGATAGTTAACCAGAAGATTCAATTCATAATAAGACTCTAAGTCAAGATCTTTGTGGGAAAATAAAACAATATTTGATTAAAGACCAGTGGAATTATACTCTTTTAGCATTTTTATTTTCCACTGCACAAGCTATAACAAGCTATAACAAGCGTAGCTTGTTATAAAATAGACGATAAAATTCATTAAGATTAGAAAATTATACCTCTCATCTTGATGAAATCAAAGAGATGATGACATAGATTGGAAAATTATCGAAAAGGGTTGCGTGGAATATTTGGGTGGAGAGTGGACTTGGACCAAGCAGGAGCTAACAAAGAAAACCCATTTGCCTTCAGAAATTAACTAATTAAAATAATAATTTTTCATATCTTGACTCTTGGACTTTATTTTCATAACACTTTTTATAACTGTGAGAATAATAGCATGTTGTGAGCCATAAATTCTTGAAAAAATAAATCTCACATTAATTTTTACTTATATCTTATCTGTTTTTTATAATTTGTAACATACTGTCAATCACATAGTAAATAAAAAAAAGACCGTCATAGCAAATAAAAAATGCATTGTTTCCTCCACAAATATTTTTTTTTGTGGTCAAACTCTGCAAATAATTGAAAGTCAAACCTCCATTGGCCCATTCTACAGAAAGTGTCGTGAGCAAAGGCTAAATCGGGTCAAATTACCAAGGACCCACTTCTTCTTTTTCCACTCTGTCTTCTTATTAAGATTTATTTATTTGATTATTCAAGACTTTTCTTTATTGGGGTTCGAAATTGGCTGGCCTCAAATCTAGCAGTGACATTGTTATTATTATCTTATCCTTTTTTTTTTTGGGTAGTTTGGTTTGGGAAAATTTCAAATCAAGTGCCTGAAATACCTTCATTTTTTCAAATAAGAGCTTGAAGTGAACCTTGTTTCAAGAAAGGCCTAAAGTACAATGTTCAAATAAAAGGCCCAACAAGTATTTTCGTCATTTTATTTTTTTTAAATTTTTTTCTTTTTTTTAAAATTTTTTCTTTTTCTTTTTGGTATTTTTCTTTTTTTTTAAATCTCTATTGGTGCTGGCGAGGGCCCGACGATCTCACCCATGCCCTTATCAGCCTTAGGCAAGGTCGGTCTCACCTAAATCCAGTTCACCAGGGCCGAGGAGGCATCAATATCTCGCCGGAGTCGTTGGCAATGGTCTTGCTAGAGAACTTCGGTTTGGAAGCCGATGCACTTGGCCCATGAGGACAGTGAAGATTTCGATTTTTTGGATCGGAGCTCAACACGTTGAGCCGAATCATGTCGACACTCGCTAGCAATTGAGGCTCTTTTTTGAAATAAGATCCACTTCGGGCTCTTATTTAAAAAAGTTATGGCACTTTAGACTTTATTTGAAATTTTTTCATTTGATTTTGAAAGAAGTGTGAGCATTTGGCGTGCAAGCAAACCCCTTTAGTTGTTTCTGTGTGCATTGCCTTTAAAGAAATAGAGCAAGTGCTTTAGGAAACTATCATTAATTTAAACGAAAAATAAAATCTGACCAGAACTGCCATTAAGTGCTAGGCAAAGAGATATGAATATGGGGGCGGGCAATGGCATTATGAAGATTCCATTAGGCCTGTCCATATATGGAAAGCATCCAGGAGGACCATTTGCCTTAGAATATTAGCTTAAGGAAACTGAAAATTTTAAACAAGAAAAAAATGATAAGGAGAGATATCATAAAGTGCAACTGCTATAAAATGAGGTTCGTTCGTGCACCAAATTATAAAATGAAGGATATTTCATATAGCATCGGTTAGGGATTGCCACGTGTCTCAATCAATTGTGATGGATCTTGGGTTATGTAAGAAGGAGATTATTACTAATTATGTATGTAAAATCAATTCCATTACAGAGCGTGGGCAAAATGGAGGAGGGTTTTGAATCTAGGCAATTTTTTTTTCTTTTTTGATAATCGAAAGATAGGAACGGCATAGGTAGATTTTTGTTTTTGCCGAGCATAGCTACATTCCAAGGCCCTGTGTACGCATAATAATCGATTTGATGTTACCCTTTTCTAGCTAAAATTCATTGGATTCCACCTCAAATTCAATAGCTTTCTTTTCAAGGGTGCAAATGACTAATTTACATGGACTCGGCTCATTTTGACTATGCTCTCTATCTTTGTTTTCTTTGCCTTAATCACATATTTTTATTTTATTTTTTTTTTGTTGCTGAACCATATTTATTAATCAAATTGATATTTTCTAAAGAAGGGAAAGTTATAGAGTATGGTGGCCCCTTTTTTTGCTTTGTTTATTTTGGACTTGTGGGACGAGAGCCATCGGAAATAAAGAGCGGAGATGCGAAAATTGATATTGCTGCGCCAATAATTTGGGTTATAAGGACAGCCTCACGTGCGCACTTTAATTTCCCAAAGTCGACACTTAGCTAATTCCCAAGCAAAATTAACTTGGAATTGCATCAACATAAACATCTGTCCGTGTGCGTTGTAGTTCAGGCTGTTTGCCACCGAAACAGCTGGTTCCACCGTTCCCGAACGTGAAAATCGAAGAATGACTTTTAGGAAAATGTGTTTGTTAGTACGAAGTTAGGAGCCGAGGAAAATTCATGGAACATTCGTCGTCCAACATCATCATCGCCACCTTGCACTCGAAAGATGGCTGTCAATCCCTCGACGTAGAAATCTATTTCGTTTCAAAATATTTTCTTAGTGTTTTTTTTTTATGCAAAGTATATGCGATAATAAGGAAGAAAACTGTCCGCTGGGATCTCTTTATGTGAATCTTGAGCATCATACTAAAAAATCGCAAACATCTTGCCTTGTGATAGTGTTTTTTTTGCCTGACACGAATGCGAGGAATTGGCATTTAAGAGCCCACGAAAAAGCTTTGCGAGCTTAACGACCATTTGATTTTAAATTTTTACGTCGTGCAAGTGGCCTTGATCCGGAACAGTTGCAAAGTAGTTATAACTGATATTATATTTTTTTTTTGCTGAATTAAAAATGTTCAGGAGTCCCAACCAAAATCGCTATCCTCAGGATTTTTTTTTCACCTACCGTTTTTATTTAAAGTATAATGTTACTTTTAATGAAAATATTTCCAACAGTGACTTTGATTTGATGACAATAAAAAAAGATTACTATGCCAACACAGAAAAAGAGAATTTAATCAGCTCAAAATTCCTTTCATCCGGTTGTTGATGAGTGGGCCTGCACTACTGAGGGAAAGATCATTGACCTCTGTAGCACGTAAAAAGGAGGTCTATATTGACCTAGGACTCTCATAACTTATTATAGGATTAAGAAAAATTTAAAAAATTTAAAAATTTTCTCCAGAGGAATTGCAGGTCTGACTTCCAGAGTTTATTTTGGGGCTTGAGCTTTGGGCGCACCGTTTAAGCCTATCGACGTTAATTAGCTGGGCCCTTTCTCGAAGGCGAAGCCTGATTTTACGTCGTCGTTTATTTATCTGAGCGGATTCACCCATGATGGCTGCCATGGTCCGCGCATGACGTTCATTTTGTTAATGCCTAAATGGAAATCACCTTGGCCCTGACTAGAGGCAGCGACAATATAATACGAGCCTCATTCGTATTAATTTAAGCTTAAAACCCACCCTAATTCGAATGCCACGTCAAGTTCCACAAACTAATCATTCTTTCCACTCGAAATTTTATCCTTAATCGGACGGAAATTAGATCTGGATTCGGACACCCCAACTTTCTGGCTTTTGTCCCGATTCCACGTTCAATCGATGCCTGGACCAGAATAATTAACATGTTTAATCGATTTTGATGGCTAGGGCGGCCGGGGGCACGTGCTTCGCTGCTGCAAAAATCACAGGCGTTAAAGGCCTGATAAGCGAGTTAAGGTTCGTACCACTCATTAAACAAAAGGGGAGTCAAGTGCCTTACAATTACCATCTCAATGTTGGGTTATCCTGCAATTTGATTTTCTTTTATTGGTTTTTGCGCCGTATGTTTCAGTTTCATAAAATGTATAGACTGCGGGGAGACTTGATGGAATCCTGAAAGAGATAAAGCAAAAACTACCATGTGCAAAGGTAGTCCAAACCCTAGTTACCCATGACGAGGAATCCAGTCCTCCCCCATCGTTTAGCCGGAGATCATCAATGTCGAGACACGAGGAATGAGAGGAGTTATTATCTCTAATTAGATTCCCTGGATTTCGTTAGTTTCGCGAAAATAACTTCCAATAAATATTTTTATGATTTTTACAGGCGTTTGGTTCACGAAAAAAAAAATAACGAAGTCAAGGAAAATATTTTCACTTGTGCAAAAATGCCTTTTTTTCGACATAGTTGAAAAAAAAAAACCTCAAAACATAGGAAAAATGATTTTCCTCCACTTCGGAGGAAAGGAAAAAAAAAAGAAATAAATTAAATTAAAATTAGAAAAGTAAAATGTAAAAAAGGAGTGCAGGGAGGTAAAATGAAATCCGATTCCCCCCCCGATTTTCACTTACCATGGAAAGTGAAAAATATTAGTATCTTAGAGTTTAGCTCATGCTCGTGAAAAAATATCGTCATTTCCTAGAAAAATGACTTTCTGGGGCCACCTTCATTTTTGCAAAAGAACAGAGCCTAAGAGATTATTTTTGAAATGAAAGCCGAACGGGATACGACAGCTTTTTTTTCTAGAGTTGCAAAGTTTCATGATCGTTCTTGCGAGCCTCCTCTGATACCTTACAAGTATATACTCGCAAGTGCTACTTGTTTACTGCCACTGAAACTTTAAAATGTACACACATAAAAATACAATTTTTTTTAAAAAAAAATTATTTTAGGCCGTCTATAATGGTGGTTGGGATTTTTCTTTTGGGGTGGGGGTGCTACTTTGAGACTAGAGAAATTAGGGCAACCAAAACCGCATCTTCTTCCGCTTTACTAGGGGCATATTATATACTTTGTCTGGACTGCAACCTTGGCTTTTCCCCCACACACATCTTTTCCAAACATGCACCATTGCCTGGACTTGTGGGACTGAGTGCCTTTGCAATCCGAGATATTCGCAGATCAGATCATTGGGCCCTCTTAAGGTATACAATGACAAAGTCCTAAGTTTGTGCTTGCCATATTTCACCTTCGGTTCCACACACTGGTGAATTTAAGTTGTCTGCAATAAACACAGGCACAGACACATACCTACTGAGAACGAACACTGCCCTCGAACTCAATAGTTGCTGTGATTTCAACTCGTGTTGTATTCCAGGCGAGGACACATCCTATGCGTGACGCTGTTCTACAATCATTCACCTCGGGTGGGCGCGAGTGAGCTGGATGTTTACTGAGTGGAGACTTTAAGGACGCTGCCATTTGTTGATTTCTTATTACTTGGCAGAGATTGTCGTGGATGGTTTTAAATTTGGATCTTAGTGGAATATGACCGGGCGGATCTTCTGTTCTGGACGGTGTTCCTTTTGGTGTCTCGAATTGATCTCGAGGGTTGATTTCTGAAAATGAGATTTTGATACAAACGATTAGGATTTGTCAGAGGACACAAGCGGAAGCACCGTAAGGTTATCAGATCTTCACCAGCATGACCTAATAACGTAGGACAGTGGGCTCAAAGTGGATTGGGTATAGGAGGAACCCAAAGAGGTTGGGTGGGCCAGTTCCTCTCAAGGTACAAAAGGTTACTTTGCTTTTAGTCGAGTCGTGCATTATTCACTGGAAAAAACTTCCAAAATAAAACTAATATTTTTTATATAAATATGTTCAAAGAAAATAGTTACTTTTTATTTGTTGGTGGTTTAAAGAAAAATGATCCTTTTGTCAAAAGAGGAAAGACGTTGTCATTCTAAATCTAAGCTTGTTGTTTTAGTTTATGGAAAATATTTTACCATAGATCCAATTTATTTGTTGCCGTCCAACACCGCAAAAGTCGCAAAAATAATTTTTTTATTTTTTTTTTTTTTTGAAAAGAGTTTCTTGAACACTTAGAGGACAAATTAGGATTGGCATCGAAATAAGAGAAATGGCAATGCAGGCGCATTAGATCTTCCTCGCTCGACAAGATGGATGGTAAACGAGGACGACGATGTGCAGGAGAATCGTCGATAAGTGTCCAACGAGGCGTGATTGTTGTGTGAAGGAGGACGACGACTAAACTGATGAAGATCGTTAATGGGAGGGAAAGACGAATCGTGCAGAGTCAGTCAGGATGGAAGAGAATGCCAATGAAGCGGGGAAGTGACAACATGCGGACGACA
>JAGVVM010005079.1:0-21682 GCA_019149425.1 Psidium friedrichsthalianum
CCATTGTATAGCAACTTGCAGTTATGAGTAAGCCACAATCATCATCTTGGAGAGATTGCACTGGTCTTCCTGAAGAGCCAACCGTCTTGAATGGTCCTGCCCATTTTCATCATCTCCTTCCTTTTTCTTTTGTCCAAGAAACCCCCAAAACCATCAGTCCCCGTTCTTGCATAACTGTTATGGTTCTTTAAACTTGAACCCAATGAGCCAACCAGGTACTCCATCAAATTGGTGACTCACAAAGAGCACTAACTTTGCAGCGCAAGGCCACCTTCCCCTCCTTGCAATTTCTCTAAAGAAAATCAATTGTCAAAAGTGTGAGATTCTGATCGACCTTGACATAGTTCCCAACGTGGAGATGGCGCATTTTCTTCCAGACTGTATCTAAAGTTGCAGAGCATATACCGTTTCATTGAGGATAGATGAGACATCAACTTCTACAGTCATGTAAGTGGTCCCTTTCTTGGATAAATCATGCCTAGAGTCGCCAACACCAGGAACTCGATCACCTGCAAACTGTCGAAAGGTTGAGACGGCGGCAGAGACCATTGAGTCTGTGCCGATGGAGCCATGGCAGTCCTCAGACTCGACGATTACGAACTCTTACAAATGCAGGTCACGCAAGCCAATAAACTGGGGGCAATTATTTATCTCCAACAGTCGATCTAGAGCTTCACGCTACCTATTTTAGTAAACTAGCTCATTGAACTCCAGCATTTTATTTCCAAGAGGGAATCTAGAATTTTCTTGTTGACGGAAAGGAGTGCTACGGTCCATGCAACGGGCAGACTGAGTTTTTAACAGGGGACCTGATCGAGACTCTGTTGAGTCTAGCAATATCACCTAGAGGGGGGGTGAATAGGTGATTTAAAACAATTTTGAAGATAAGATGCGGAATTAAAAGTCAAATCAAAATGTATGCAGAATCTGAATCTGAACAAGTGTATTTAGTGATTCTGATCGTGAACAATTTATGAATTGAATGTAAATATTCAACTTCTGAGCATGCAGATTCTTAATGCTAACGCTGGCGTGCAAAACACAAAGATCAGAGTTATGAGATAGAGAATCTTGCACACAACAGTTATAGTGGTTCGGCTTATATCAAGCCTACGTCCACTCTCCCACGCTGACAGCCGATAGGCTGATTTCCACTATGTATAAATGAGAATTACAAGAATTTGTATGCTTCTCACACGAAGAACAGAATAGCCTCTCAACACATGTAAGTGGTGTCTCTCGTGTACAAGAGAATAGTCGCAAGTTTGAATCGCTCAAAGCTTTGGAATTTTCAGTTCATCTCACTACACAATCGTCTTCGTTGATCCTCTTTTATACTCCTCTAACCTTGAACTAGCCGTTGGTCAAGGTGTCCCAAGGATCGCTCCTCAATCATTGATTAATCGTCATCAATCTTGATTGACGGAGACTGTATCAGAGAAGATCTTCTAGCCGTTGTAGCAGAGTTTGAACGCTTCAGAGTCAGTCGCCCATACAACTGAGACTTCAGCTTTCCATAAGTAGAGTCAATCCAATCTTCAATATTCTTTGTATATGGAAGGTGTCATCCAACTGTAGATATTCTCCTGATTTGATGGGACAAGAATCCGGTCAATCAAATCACACAAACTTCCATAAATATCCTAGCCATCTCGGAAACCTGCCATACGTGGGTCTTCAGAGTCTCTTATAAGACTGAGTCTGAAATTGTGTCTGAACATATTTCAGAGTCAGTTTACAACTGAAGTTCCTCTGATTCACTTCAGAGTTAAGTAGCGATTTTTGCTTCTGGAGGATCCTTGCTGACGAGTCACAAAAATCTTCTAGCCCATAAGTATTCAGATGCAGCTTCCTTGAAGTCTTTAAACGGAACTCTTCTTCATCTGAAGGCTTCAGAGACAACGCTCTTCCTTCTGACATATTCAGAGGCAGTTCCTCTTTTATCTGAACACTTTTACTTCTACAGACTTAGAAGTAGATATATGACATCTCTCTCTTGAATCTGAACATCAGATCTGGATCCATATGAGCTTCTTTTCACAAACTCATCTCTGCAAAAGCAATTTCAATATATTAACTTAATTCAAAATGGAAAAGGAAAGTTTTGTCAGAGTCAAAACATTCAGAGAGACAAACTTCCTCAACAATCTCCCCCTTTTTGATGATGACAAAACTTCCTCAATATAAGCATCATTAAATGGGTGTTGTTACGAAAAATAAGATAATGTGAAAAACAGTATGGTTCTTTTCATTTGTTTTAAAAGACGAAATGAATCGGTTTGCTTGGTTTGCGTATGTCTTTGCGCACGAAACACGAAACAGATGCATAATCTTCTTTGTCCATCTGCACAATATTCAGATACAAAAGTCCTTCTGTTCACCATCCTGTTGTTCACCATACCATGTGTTGTTCACCCTGCAAATAAACTTCTCCCCCTTTTTGTCATCAACAAAAAGATAAATATTTAAGCATGAAGAAGAATAACAAGGATAACTATAACGAATTTCATACATATTCAAACCAAAAGACAGAAACGATCAGTTTTAAAAACAAAAGTTTAAACAGACGGAGATGGGTTTTGGTTGGAAGAAGATGGAATATCAGTCTGCTTTTTGTCTGTCTTCTTGGAGGATTCTGCAGGTTTTTCCCATGTACCAACGAAAACCTCGTAATCCTTGAAAGGTTCGATTGGTGGTGCAACCTTACTGCTCCTTTCATCTCGGACCAATGTGTAAGAAGTGAGTCCTGCTATTTCAGCACAGAAAAGGCGACAGTACTTGTCAAGCATTGCTTCAAATCTGTTCATCCTCTTCTCAACCTTCTGTTCCAACAGATCCATCCTCTGAATCATCTCAGCCTTGAAGTGATCAACTTCCTTCTGAATCTTCTCGTGAGAAGATTTTGTTTCCAGCAGCTCCTTGAAAATGGCATCTAAGTTAGCAGCTGGATGGAGTGTACTTGCAGAAGATGGCTGATTCTGAGCTTCTGGCTGGGTTGTTTCTTTGATCAGGGCAAAGACCTTCTCAAGACTAACCTCCCCCTGAATTTTAGAAGGGTTTTGTCTGAAGTCTCCTGTGCCTTGTCTGATGAAACAAAGGTCTTCATCTGAACTTCTTCTTCAGCAGATCTGACCTCCTGAACAACAATCTGAATTTCTTCAGGGTGCGAAACATTTTCTTCGTCCTGTTGTTCGACCAGATGATCATCCTTTTTCTGAACTGGAGACAAGCCTGCACTTGAATCAACAACTGCTTCTTTTATCAAGACAGTGTCTGCTTCAGCTGCTATATCTGAACTTGCTGAGCTCAATGCTCATGATCTTTCTTGCTTCTTTTCCAGACATTCTTCTTGATTATGAGTCTCAGGTAGGCCCTGATCTATAAGAACCTCCTGCTCATCAGCATGCTCTTGTCCATCCTTGCTTTGGTCATCGTCCTTGACCTCCTCTTCCACCTTCTCACCTTTCTTGGGTGAAGCAGTTGGAGTTCTCTCATCATCCTCAGATGAGACTTTCTGTTCTTCCATTTGCTCCTGCTCTTTCTCCTTCTCTGTCTCTTCCTCTGTCTCTTTCTCTTCTTCTTCCTGTTCTGCATCCTCTGTTTCCTTCTCTTCTACTCCTTCTCCTTCTTCTGTTTCTTCATCCTCTTCCATCGACATCACTTCATATTCTTCAGAAGAAGATTCACTCTGGACAGTGACTTCTTTTCCCTTCTTGGCCATGGTCTTTCTTCTCTTTGCCGACCTTTCAACCTGTTCAGACTCCAACTCAACCAGAACTTTTTCTTTGTTCCTGTTATACCACTCTCCATCCACTTGTTTAAAACCCATTTTCTGTATCATATTCTCACCTGCAGTGAGTATCTTGCTGCTCTCTTGAGTTAGTTCTTTAAAGGGTGGAATCTTGTGGTGGTTGAGGATCATCTGAACCAGTCCTGCATAGGGCAACTGCCCTTTTTGCTTATGCACTGTTCTGTACATATGCAGGATGACAGTGTGTGCAAGAGAAAAATCATACCCTGTAACCAGTGCCCACATCAATTTGGCCTCATACTTGCTGATGTCAGTTCTGGAAGTTGCTTTTGGCCTCAAAGATTCAATGACGATCTTGTGCATGATGAGGTGCTTCAGAGGGAAGTCATTGTAGGCAATGTGTGCCTTTGAGTCTCGGCTGTAGTGCTCCTTCCCTGTCAAGTAGGCATATGCTTCCTCTGGCTTGATGTCAATGGGCTTGAAAGCCCTCTTCCTTACTCCCATCAGTTTTGCCAACTCATGCACGTTCAGATGATATGCTTCATCTCCAATGTTGTAGGAGATGGACTCAAAATCAGTGAAGGAAATTGTTGAGTAGAAGTATGCAACAAAGTCAGGAAAAATTGGAGTCCTTGTTGAGAGAAAATTTTCCAACTTCATCTCAGTCAAATGTTTCTTTATGGGGATTCCAGCAGCATCAAAGTAGTTCAAATCAAACACTCTGTGGGGCATAACACCTCTTTCCTTCAATGCCTCAAACTTTTCGACATGCTTTTGAGACACAAACAAGAAATTATCAAAATTCTTCTCTCTGGTCCTTCGAAACAAATTCCTTTTGAAATTTCTGAAAACAACGTCATCATCCTCATCAATCTTGCTTTTTGTCTCATCATCATTCACTTCCACAACAGGTTCTCGGATAGTCACTCCCTTTGATGGGGTCCTCTTAGGTTTTGGTAAACCAGGAACCACAGCTTTTTCTTTCCCTTTCTTTGTCTTTGGTGGACCAGAGACAGCAATGGGAGTTACAACACGAAGAGGCATATTCATAAACATCAAAAAGTCCTTTTCGCTTGAAAACTTGTGAATATTCAGCAATTTCTTTACCATCTCATCACTTTGACCCTGTTTTTTAAAAGCATCGTACAGGGGCTTGACAGAATGAGCGAGAGCCACTCTCTCGTCAAACACTTCCTCAGTCATCTTAACCTCTACAGCGCTCGAAATCGTACCTTTGGCTGGAGAGCTTTCCCGTGATCTCGTTCCTTGAGATATTCTCGAGGATTTCCTCGTTGCCTTTTCACTCGGAGTACTAGCTTTCTTGGACGAGGAGGACGATTTTGGAGACATTGTGGAAAAGATTGGATTTTTATGAGAATCGAGGGAGGAATGTTGGGAGAGAAAATGAGAGGTTCCTTTAGAGATGGTCGTAGGGCAAGCGTGAAGGAGTGCAATGTCGAAATAGGGTTTTGTTTGGGAAGAGAGACAGTTTTTCAAAATAGTTTTGAAATATGGAAAATAAAACTGCCCAGACGGTTATTTTTGGAAAGAAAAACAATCAATCTAAGTGAATAAAATCAAGAGGAAAATATCAATCAAGCAATCAATCAGACTAAATAGTATATAAAAGATAGAAAACATACCTTTTGATCCTTATGCATGAATAAATTCCAAAAATAAGAGATCTGACCTTGCTTCTGAATAAAAAGCGTTGTGCTTCCAAAGCTGTTGCATCTGAAGACCCTGTATCTGATATAATTCAGAGAGAAATAATGTTCAACTCACCTCGAATATAGTTGAAGGCCTCCTTATCGAGTGGTTTTGTGAAGATATCCGCAAGTTGGTTCTTTGAATCAATGTATTGAATATGAACATCTTCATTCTGAACATGATCACGTATGAAATGATGTTTTATCTCAATATGCTTCGCTCGAGAGTGTAGGACAGGATTCTTAGTCAAGTTTATAGCACTTGTATTATCACATAGTATCTCCACATTTGAATTTTTGACACCATAATCTTTCAATTGCTGTTTTAACCATAGAATCTGAGCACAGCAGCTTCCAAGTGATATATATTCTGCTTCTGCTGTTGAAAGTGCTACAATACTTTGCTTCTTAGAATACCATGATACCAACATGCTTCCCATGAGTTGACATGTTCCAGAAGTACTTTTTCTGTCAATCTTACATCCTGCTAGATCTGCATCTGAAAACCCTCTCAGAACAAAATCTGATTCTTTTGAATACAATAGTCTGAGAGTTGGATAAGTGCCAATGTATTTTATAATCCTTTTGACTGCTGAATGATGAGATTCCTTTGGATTTGATTGAAATCTTGCACAGAGGCAGACACTGAACAGAATATCAGGTCTTGATGCTGAAAGATAAAGAAGTGAACCAATCATACTTCGATATAGCTTCTGATCAACTTCTTTTCCTTGTTCATCTTTGTCAAGCTTCGAAGAATGTGACATTGGAGTGTCAGTCTTCTTGCAGTTTTCCAAACCAAATTTTCTGACCATTTCAAGGGCATATTTTTCTTGATGAATAAATATCCCTTCTTTGGTTTGTTGAATCTGAAGTCCGAGAAAGAATCTTAGTTCTCCATCATGCTCATTTCTGATATAGCTAGCAACGACACCTAGAGGGGGGGTGAATAGGTGCTTCTGCAAATTTTGAGTTATAAGCGCAAGCAAGCACAGAAACTGAGTATTGAACTAAACAGATCAAGTATGCACGAAATAAAGGATTTCAGAAGGAGAAATGTGCACACAGATTTATAGTGGTTCGGCTATAGTAAGCCTACGTCCACTCTCCCACGATGACAGCCGATTGGCTGGATTTCACTATGATGATTGCAAGGTTACAATAAACTTCTCTCAACTCACTCACAAGAGTATTTCCACGAAAAGTTAAAATAACTTTCTCAACAGTTTTGCTCGTCTTTTTCAACTCTCTCAATTTTCCTTCTTCTACTTCTTGCTTTCTTTTTTTTTACTTATCTTTTGTCATCATCAGAATGAATACCAGCACTCTCCTTTTATACCCTTTCACCTCGAACTAGCCGTTGTCAAGGTGCTCCACGGGATCACTCGTCAATCTTCAATCAACCTTGATTGAGCGAGATAAACTTGGAAAGATGCTAGGTACCCGTTGAAGAAAGATTCTGGTTACTTCAGATTCAGTCGCCCATACAACTAAATCTTCAGTTTCCATTTTCATGAGATGTTGAATCTTTTGAGGAAGGAAAGAAAGATAATATCCAATCAAGGATTTTTGTCCTAATGAAGATGGACAGTCATCCTGTAGATCGAATCCTTTCACTTCCCGTAATTTCCGAAATCAATCGGACTCTTGTCAAACGTGGTCTTCTTAGTCTAGCTGCAGAATCTGAATCCGTTCAGAAACAGCCTTCAAACCATGTGAAGTCTCTCTGAATCTGATTCGGCTTTTCTCTGTGAATCTGAGCTCTTAAAGATCATACTGTCGACTTCTCACATGAGTCTTCTTGAGGTCTTCCAAGGCAATGCTGTCCTCCATCTGAATCCATTTGAGGCAGTCAAACACTTCATCTGAATTACTCAGACGCAGACTCCTCATTCTGATTCCTTTAGAGGCACAAGTATAGTTCCTCCTTCTGACCATTCAGAAGCACTACGGTGAGAAGGCATGAACTGTTTGCAGGTGGCTAAACATATAACAATGTGCAACCTCATGAACTGTTGCAACCTCATAAACATATAACATATAACAATGTGCTATCTGAGGGATGATGAATTAGCTCACATAATGGGGGTCAAACGCAGAGAGTTTACTCCTATTAATGTCCAGCCAAAGGAGGCATTTGCTTATCTGACAGGGAAAGAAAATTTCTCCAGAGATTCCAAGGCACATATTGCCTATGATGATTTTCCTCTGAAGCACATCATGATGCACAAGATTGTGATCGAGTTTCTTCGACCCAAAGCATCATCAAAGACTGATATCTCAAGATTCGAGGCCAAGTTGATGTGGGCACTGTTGACAGGATACAAATTTAGTCTTGCACATGTAGTCATACTGCATATGTATAGAACTGTGCAAAAGACTAAAGTCAACTGCCGTATGCAGCTCTCATTCATGACATCTTCAGATACCACAATCAATTTCTGCCTAAACCTTTTATAGAGAAAAAGGTTCCAGTAAAAACTGGTGGAGCTGAAATGCTTCAGAAGATGGGTTTCAGGCTGAAAAATGGCAAGTGGTACAACAAGTCACGAGTAGTACCAGTGGAAATTGAGCAGGATGAGAGATCAGCGAAGAGAAGGAAGATTATGGCGACAAGGGGGAAGGACAAGACGATCCAGAGCATCTCATTATCAAGTAGTTCTGAATCTGATAATGAGGAAACACCCTCTCCATCACCAAAGAAGACAAAGAAGTTGACCCTTCAGAAGGAATCAGGGTCTACTGAGTTAAGAACAGAATCTCAGAAAGAGAAGGAGGATCCTAATGACAAGGTGGAGGACCTCCCTAAGATTCCTGAAGGACAACCTGAAGGACATTCTGAAGGACAACCTGAAGAAAGGAATGATGAAGAGGAACTTGCAGCAGAGGAACCGTTAGTTGCTGAGGAACAAGTTCAGATGGAGGTTGAATAGGAGGAACCTCGTTCGGAAGTTACATTTGTAACTCTTGCACAACCTCAGGGGGAGGTTCTGGAAACAATTGAAGAAGTGCCTGAGGAAGATGAAGAAGCACTCTTTGAAAGACAGATGGAAGCTGCGAGAATTATAAGTCTTCTCGATGCACGACAAGCAGAGGACATACCAATTCCTATTCAGGAAGAGGTTCCGTAAGGAGTGTCTTCTCAAGGCTCTTCAAAGACTTAGAGCCAGATAGGATTAAGGCAAAGTCATCATCTCGGTCTGAAGAACAGATTACTGCACCTTCATTTGAAGAACAGCCTTCAGAACCAACAGCTGAAGAACAGCCACAGCCATCTGAAGCTCAACCAGAAAATGCAGACAATGCTTCAGAACCTGCCATTATTCATCCAGAAACTGACAATCTTTTACTTCAAATTCAGCAAGATGTTCAGAATCTGCGAACAGAAATTAGGGATGAAGCTCGATTCAGACAGGAGAATAGAGAACAGATGCAGGCATTCGAGGCAAAGGTCGAGGCTAAACTGGCTGCGTTGGAAGATTTGGTCAAGAAGACTTGTAGTTTGCTGTGCGCCAAATAGACGATCTGGACAGTTTTACCATTGTCAGATCCAAGAGAAGCAGACCTCAAGATGAAGCCAAAGAGGATGATGACGAGCCCACTCTCTCTTAAATTTTTTTTTAAACATTGTTCATGACTATTAATTTTGGCATATCACCATCGTTTATTCAGCATTTATTGTTTATCTATATCTCTTTTGTTGATGACAAAAAGGCTTGAAATGAATTCTGTGAAGGTGGCTAAATATATAACAATGTGCAACCTCATGCATTTGATATCTTTTTGTAACCTGATTTTGCAATAATTATGTCACCTTGTTGCACTTGTAAGTTTTTGTCCACCTTTTAGTAAATTTCTTATAAAAATTGCTTCATTACAGATTTCTCTCGTGTTTTAATCTAATTTATTTTCTTTATCATTGCTTAAAACGAAGGAGTTTTTCATCATCAAAAACCAGATTTAGGAAACTATCCATAAGAATTTTGATTCTGACAAAACTCGTTTAAGAAGTCTAGTTAATGGAAGTATATCTTCCTTACAGAAATCACGATGTGAAAAGAGCTTTAATATCCCGCAACTGGCGTTCAGACTCAAGGAAGAGTCAGTCACCGTAGTGCTTCTGAATGGTCAGAAGGAGGAACTATGCTTGTGCCTCTAAAGGAATCAGAAGGAGGAGTCTGCGTCTGAGTAATTCAGATGAAGTGTTTGACTGCCTCAAATGGATTCAGATGGAGGACAGCATTCCTTGGAAGATCTCAAGAAGACTCATGTGAGACGTCGACAGTAGGATCTTTAAGAGCTCAGATTCACAGAGAAAAGCCGAATCAGATTCAGAGAGACTTTACATGGTTTGAAGGCTGTTTCTGAACGGATTCAGATTCTGCAGCTGGACTAAGAAGACCCACGTTTGACAAGAGTCCGATTGATTTCGGAAATTACGGGAAGTGAAAGGATTCGATCTACAGGATGACTGTCCATCTTCATTAGGACAAAAATCCTTGATTGGATATTATCTTTCTTTCCTTCCTCAGAAGATTCAACATCTCATGAAAACTGAAGATTTAGTTGTATGGGCAACTGAATCTGAAGTAACCAGAATCTTTCTTCAACGGGTACCTAGCATCTTTCCAAGTTTATCTCGCTCAATCAAGGTTGATTGAAGATTGACGAGTGATTCCGTGGAGCACCTTGACAACGGCTAGTTCGAGGTGAAAGGGGTATAAAAGGAGAGTGCTGGTATTCGTTCTGTAGTTGACAAAAAGACAAGTAAAAAAAAAGCAAGAAGTAGAAGAAGGAAAATTGAGAGAGTTGAAAAAGTCGAGCAAAACTGTTGAGAAAGTTATTTTAACTTCTCGTGGAAATACTCTTGTGAGTGAGTTGAGAGAAGTTTATTGTAACCTTGCAATCATCATAGTGAAATCCAGCCAATCGGCTGTCATCGTGGGAGAGTGGACGTAGGCTTACTATAGCCGAACCACTATAAATCTGTGTGCACATTTCTCCTTCTGAACTCCTTTATTTCGTGCATACTTGATCTGTTCAGTTTCAATACTCAGTTTCTGTGCTTGCTTGCGCTTATAACTCAAAATTTTCAGAAGCACCTATTCACCCCCCTCTAGGTGTCGTTGCTAGCTACATCAGTTTCGAAAGTGAATTTTGTGTCAATTCCGGTTCAAATTCTGGCTCTTGTGAAAGTACTATAATCCTGCTGATCAACATTATTAATCTTCAAAAGACCTCCCAAGGCATCAACCTCCCCTCTCATATGGGTACTGCTTTCTTGAAAAGGATTGTCCTTAGAAGTCTTGTAAAAGATAGGATGCCCTCGACTTTGTCTTGCCTGTCCCTCAATTTCATAATATCCGAAAATGCTTCCCTATGCAACTGCCTTAAGATTTCAATCAGACGACGGAGCCATCGCGGCAATGAATGACACCGATGAAAAACTCTTGGCTTGATTTGGCCAACCCTTGAAGCGATTTGACGAATGACGCGATCGACTCCATGCGATTGTTCAAGCTAGACGTTCGAAGAGACTGAGCTGGGCGATCTTGGGCTAATCGTTGGGATCGAGTTGGAGGTACCTGCCTTGCCACTAGTTGATGGTTGTCGAAATTCAGGCTTTTTGGTTGTTACTGCTGGAAAAGGGAACGTTGTGAGGCTTGTACCTCCATTGATTATAACCGAGGAGGAGTTGGGTCAGGCAGTTGAGATCTTGTTCAATGCTTTGCCCGTTCTTGATGACAACAGTTCGAATTAGCAGGGCCGTCCGCTTTCTAGAACTGAATGAACCCGAGAAAGAACTTGATCTTTTCTTGAGAGGCCCCGTGGCTGCTTTAACAAGGCCATATAAGAAAGCGACGGGACAAAATTCCTTATGAGCATATCCAAGCAAGAATCGACGTATTTTCCACTTGAAGCAGCCAGAGATATGATTAAGTTAACCAACGCATCCATGACTTCAGGTCCATAATTCCACGTGTTCATTCCAAATATAGGAGAAAGAAAAGACTTGTCACATGATAAATTGAATTCGGAAAATCGGACGCAACAACGGAAAGTGCACCATCAAAAATTTGGACTACCAGAGGGCAATGTCACAATTCCATAAATATAAAAATTACAAAGCTAAAACAAATTTTCAATAATTAATTTTTTTTCAATTAATTTGAAAATGAGATTAACAAGGTGATTTGCGATTCTAAATTAATTTCTACAGATTTTCTTTGGCCAAAATGAAGAGAAAATTAAAATTAAAATACTAACTATTTTTATGTATTTTTGTGGCCTCAAACGTCATTTTTCCCGAATTTCCAACTGTTTTTGTATTTTTTTAAAAATATTAAAAATGCAAAAAATATGAAAAAATATTTTTTGCCCAAAAATGGTTGTCTAGGCTTGGCCAAGGCTTCCAAAGTTGATTTTATAATTTTCTCATTTTTTCTTGATTTTCTATGAAATTTTTGAAAAATAAAATGCAAGAAAATACTGAAAATACGAAAATTTATTTTTTTGGTCAAAATTGGTTCCCTAGACTCAGCCAAGGTCCCCAAAGTTTATTTTTTAAAATTTTATGAATTTTTATGAATTTTTTTTATTAATTTAAAATGGAAAATGTGATTAAAAATCAAGTGTCGACAACGCCTGCCACCACAATCAAGTTTCTGTTCATGTTTTACAAAAAACTGGAAAACTGGAGTCTTGTCTTTGTTGCTGAATTCAGGGTTCTCGGTTGATATAACATAGAACCTATAGTCTTCACTCGTTTGGATGCCTTTGTTGTCAGGACCTCTATTCCATTTACCAGAAGAATAGTTCCACTCTCCAGCCATGTTCTCATCTTTCATTCGATCAGATTTAAGCCATTGAGTCTCCCATCCATCTTCAAAGCGCTCTTTGAAGAAGGCCGTGGCGGAAGCGATTGCGACCAAAGAATGGAGCGCAAGAGCGAGAAGCAGATGACGGCCCTTCAACCTCGCCCAGAACTCTCTAAGAACCCCCACTCCTTGTTCTTCTTTTTGTTCCTCTCCTCACCAAGAATGAGGATGGTGATGCTGTCCCGAGGGAGAGGAAGGTGGTGAGTTGATGATGGAAAAACCACAACGCATAAAGACCAGAGTGTGGCGTTACTCCAGTGGAAGGCAGCAACATGCTAACGATAATATATGGATCAACAATAGCTGTGAACAAAATCGTTGAGGATGTTACTCATCATAGTGCTTTAACTTCTACTATGATGATGCTCTGGACTGCCTAAAGAAGGGCAACATCACCCTATAGGCCAGTGCGATCGTGATGGGTCCATCGCTGACCAGTCTTAGAAATAATGAACTCTAGTGAGATTTTCAGGTTTCCTCCAGCTCATGGCAGGGACTCCTCTGTAGAGGTGCTCCATGACCGAAATTTACTCGTCCCATGAATGCTCTCGATGAGTGCTCCTCCCATGCTGACGTGGCTGCTCCTCCGGGATGACTGGTTACCCCACTTATCCTTGTTCGCCTCAGCTACAAGTACCTTCTCTAGCTCTTCATTGATCAGCTTCAGATCATTCTTGGTCACCTTGGCTTCTTTCTTGATTATATTCTCGAGAGAGTAGGAGAAAATCGGAGTCGAGGGATCATGGATAAAAGCGAGCTCAGAACCAAGGGTACCAATCGCCAGGAAACCATGGAAAGGTTGTTTATTTCAGCAGCTGACGGCTCTTCTTTGTAGTGCTCTTCATCCCGCGAAATGGCCGATTCCAGGTCGGCGTAGGACTTTTCGGAGGAGTTCGCGCTGAGACTATTTGAGGTGCTCCTTGAGCTAATCTTGGGTGTAATCCTGGTCTTTGCGTGGCCAGATGAGCTCCTTTGGTAAGGTTGGTTGCTTCTTAAGCCAGAAGAAGTCCAATAGGAGCATCCCCTTCTCATCCCTTGAGCTTTTGTTTTTCTCTCAAACGCCTCCGGTCTCCCTCGACACCTTTCGGTCAGTCTTTTTGCATGGAGCCAATCAACCGAAACAACCGGTCCACTTGCAGATTAGATTTTTTTAGGAATTGTCAGCTTTCGTTCTTCTTTATTTGGTGAGCTTTTGTGCTCAGGGAATCATCACCAATCGAAAGGTCCTCACAAACTCCTCTTTTTCTTTTTCTTCTGGAGGCCCACGCCTCCCTTTTTGAGCTCTATCTCCACATCTCCTTTGAAAGGAGCTCTCATGAGCTCTTTAAGAGCTATCCCTGAGAAACCTGCTCTACCAAGTTTTCTACATTTTTTTTCATGTGTCCCCCTGAGCATTCTGCTCCACTTTGCCCTTCTTTTCATGCTCCCCCCACTCATTTACTCCATCATTGCGCCCTCCACTCATCTTTGTTTATCCTTAGGTTGGGATGAACTTTGGTGCTCGGGTTGCTTCCATTAGATGAATAGCTGGCAACCAAATTAACTTGTGATTACTGACAGCTGGAAGGAGGAGAACCAGTGAAATTGTTGTAAGATAAGTCGAGATATTGCTTGCCGCTTGTTACCCAACTGGGTACTGCTCTAGTTAGGGAGTTGTTCGTCAGGTACATGTAGTTGAAAGACTCTCCCATCTTGTCAGGAACTTGACCGATCAATATTTTGAAGCTCAGGTCTAATGTTGTCAAACTTGTCCAGTCCCTAATGTAATCCAGAATTGCTCCAATAAGTGTGCAATTTCTCAAAATCAATATATTCATGTTCATGCCTATCAAATTAGGAAAACTTGAGCTTGAACCTTTCAAATCTGATATTCTCAACCCCGTTAAGGTTTTCCAACAAAGATATGCTAGATGGAATAGGTCCCTCCATCGATGTGCCTTGCATGTCCAATCTTGTAATATTGGTCCAATTGCCAACAAAATCAGGTATCTTTTCTAATAATGTGTTTCCATCTATAAGAAAAGTTCTAAGTTCTTCAGATTGCCAAATGATTCGGGTATCGTTCCCGTGAAATTATTAGCAGACAGCTGGAGTTTCCTTAAGTGGCTCAGGTTTCCAATGGCTTAAGAGTGCCTTCAAGCAGATTGTCCTCTAGTACAACCTCCTCCAGCGTTCTAATGTTGGACCAATTGAAATGAAATAAACAGAAAAAATGCGATGCATGCAGAAAATTAAATTAATGAACATGAAACTACACTAAAAAGATTTACATATTTTTGGTTAGAGACTAAAGTTAGTCCCTAATTTTTCATAAAATAAATAATTAAATGAGGAAAATCAAAATTTAGGTGTCAAAAAGTACAAGGTTTATATCCTATTCGATCTAATCATTACAGTGCATGAAAAGCCTCAGCTGAGGTTGTAATCAAGAATGTCTCAAGCTTATGCACGTCAGATAGATGTGGGTATGTGATCGAATTGGCCTTGACTGATAATCCATGGCTTTTGTTTGATCAGGGACATTATAAGATAGAAGGATTGAATTACATTGTCGTCAAAGCTGACAGGTACATTATGTTCTTATAACATTCATACTACATAGGTAATCATAATATATTGTTAGATATCACTCATGGTTTGCGGAACCTAGAAACTGATTAGGGACACTTAGTTCTCTAGGTGATACTAATCTATTAGTATACATCTTATTGCCAGCTTAATGATAAATCTAGAGATATTACACACCATAACCAACATGTGACAACATTGATATGGAAAATGAAATTACAAAGGTATTTGTAATCATGACTATAGAGATAGTCGAGCAAAATTAGATCAAATGGGATTTGATTCTAATTTCTAATCATGAATGAATAAACATGAGATGCGCGACCCTCCCTCATGGGACACAAGGGCGAGGCTAATGGATTGTTGAGCCTCTACTATGATCGAGGTTTAGCACGCACCCTCCTAGGCCCATACCAAATCATGTTAGGGAGAATTTAAAATCGAGATCGACTTAGTGTGGTTGGGTGACATGTGATCAGTGTACATGCCATTGGAGTCGTCACCAATCATTTTTTGGAGGGTATGATTGGGAACCCTATTGGGCGATTGAGAGATATCGTTGGATTTTGCGAAGACTAGAGAAATAGGTTCAAGGACTTAGTTACACCGACTCGTCGGTCAACGTCCTTTAGGTACCTGAGTTGAGTGATTTTCTAATATATAGAATTCATGCAAATGATTTTTGGGTAAGGTAAATCCTAAAAATCTTAAGGGTTCATGCATGTGGAATTATCTATCCTAACAATCACAATCACAATCACAAAAATAGGTGCACAATCAAGGAATCAACACGTATAGAGAAATCACATCAAATCAAGTCAAAGGTAAGCCTAAAGAAGCCTTAAAGGCTTCAGGAACGCACCAAATAGGTTCATGGGTGATTTGGAAAAATTTGTGTCGAATTGACTAAAAGGGAAAAATGGTCTTTTTTCAAGGCTTAGAAGTCAAAATTATAAAAGTAGGTCAGACCAGTGTGGTCATTTCTTTTTTTTCACAATTTTTGAGAAATTTTTTGAATTTTTTCTGATTTTTCTAGAATCTTTTAGAATTTTTTACAATTTTTATGAACTTTTCCTTTTTTTTTTTGTCTTTTATTGGATTTTTCGATTTTTTTTATTTTTTATTTAATTTTTCAAATTGGGTCAGTCTGGCTCGGCCCATAAAACCGAGAATCTGGCCCAAGCCCATGCGAGTTTAAATCAAATTAAAAAACGATGCAGTTTTAACTTTTTATTAGATTTTTTTCTATTTTTCTAATTTTTTTAATCCTTTTCTAAGAATTTTTTTTCATCACAGGCTAATCCTATGGTCAGGGTAACCCATGTGGCCAAGTCACAACATTCAGATCGGACGACTAAAATGGACCGCTCAAATTTAAATTTGACTAAATCAGGACTATTCTACTAGATTACTAATATCTACGGCCAAGATCACATCTTGGACTAAATCCTAACTGTCCAAATAGCATACCAAATCTGACGATTGCCATAAATAGATAGACCTAACCCTGACCATCAAATTAGAAAATCAATTATTGAATTTTCAAAAAATCTATTATAATTCAAAACTCGTTTTTTATGTAAAAAAATGTTAGATCAGGAGAAGTGGCGCTACCCCTACTGTTCGATCTATTTTCATTATTCTAACTGCTATAATCATTCAAGCTGACAAGGTGCCCATGTTTGGCCTTTGATCTGGTCAACATACTGACTGGACTTCCTATTCTTCCTTAGGCTAAAGCAAGACGGACGGTCGAAGCTCACCGGTGAAGAAATCATTAGCTTGCTCATATTTTTCTCTATAAAGTTTTGCAACCAACGCATGCGCTAACAAGACATTATGAACAACAAGATATGGCTCGGACGAGGAGTTGCCTTTGGTGCAGTTGAAGTCAAATAGAGGAGAGTACCGTTTAGGTGGCACGATCCCTCAACCCATTCTGCTTGTAATCGCCGAGATCAGTCCGCCCTCTTCAGTTCGTCGGGGACGGCTATGGTGCCTTTTTATGGGTCATACTTCCAATGGAAATCAAAAGCCTCCTGGAAGAAGGAGACCGTCCTGGCCCCCTCTCTGCAATATATTTTTTTTGTCCCCTTTTCTTTTGCTTCAGCCCCCCATCTGAAGAATTTTCTCTCTTGCTCCTCTCTACCTACCACCCTTCTTTCTTTCGATTCCCCTGTCCATCAAGTCCCCCCTCTTTTTTAAATCACCGAAAGTCCACTTAGAAAATGTTCCCCACCCCACTTCTCCACTTTGATTATCTGATATATCACCCATAGGCGGGATAAAGGCCATTCCCGTATTGTGTTGCACATATGGACTACTTTTCTCAAGAGGTGGAAGGAGGGACCAGTCTTCTTGTAAATCAGTCAAGGATAACATTGATGTTCTTGAAACAGTCGAAG
This sequence comes from Psidium friedrichsthalianum, assembly GCA_019149425.1. Taxonomy (NCBI): domain Eukaryota; kingdom Viridiplantae; phylum Streptophyta; class Magnoliopsida; order Myrtales; family Myrtaceae; genus Psidium; species Psidium friedrichsthalianum. The sequence continues at coordinate 17,312 of JAGVVM010005079.1, forward strand.
GGCCCTCAGATCTTGACTCCATATGTAACCCTTTCATTGAAGCACCTTGAGCTTCCCAAAACACATTCTAATGGAATATCTACATCGGCTACATCATCATCTAACTGCCGAAATACATAAGAATGGTTACCTGACTCCGTAAAAACAACCTCATCACCACCACATAACAGAACAGCCTAACTTTGTGGAATAATCTTTCCGTTTACTTGGACAGTGCCTTTACTCCCAGTAATTTCAAGGAGAGTCACCGATGAACCTCTATGCACAATATGTTCGAGTCTACACAACACCACGCTAATAGATGGATCTGTAAGGCACAAATGGCACTTGTTGCCATGACCCACATTGAAAAGGCTATCCTGCATCAGCAGGTTGGGATTCTCAACGGCTGCAAAGCAGATAGCCCAGCAGACTCCACAAATCTCACTCTATCCCCTTTTTTGAACTTATATGTTTTTGATGTTGCAGTGGACACTTCCTACTTTGTATGAGCACGTGAACCAATAATAGATCCATTTTTGAGCCAGCAGGACTTGATAACAATATACGGGGGTATAAAGTTGGAAGGTCCTTGGAATATCTCACAAATTCACTACACTTCAACCGTAGATGGGTAGAAGCAATCAGAACATTCTTTGTTGTGTCACTCAAGTAATACGGGAAATTCTTAGAGTCTGATCATGGTGGACTCTTTCCTCCCCTGGTATTATCCACCCATAATACCTGCGATAGCCAAGGAAACTCGGAGTAGCATCAAACCACAAAAGCAGCCTGATATTGATCTATGATGAAGTCGGTCTCCTCTTCATCAAGTGTTCTTTTGACCTTCAATTGCCATGCCTTTTTACTGCCTAAGCTTTTAGTGTTGAGCATGATGAATTGTTATTTTTCAGGTTCCATCGAGTCTTGCATTTCCCTCATGAGTCTTCATTTTCTGTCGGTGACTAACCTGGGCAACAATAATCTGTCTACCTCTACCCTAGAGTCCTTTTCCCACTTCCACAATTTAACTACTCTGCAACTGTATACTTGTAGCCTACAAGGAGAATTCCCTCAAGAAATCTTCTAGGTACACACACTTCAGACCCGTGATCTCTCATTCAACGAATTTCTTCAAGGTTCTTTGCCCGAATTTTTTTTTTTTGGAACGGTTCTCTTCGGACACTTGTTCTTAGTTCCACGAGTACTTCCAGGAGGCTTCTAGAATCGATTGGTAAACTCAGAAACCTATCGAGATAATTACAGCTTTCATGGAAATATTCCAAACTCTTTCTCTAATCTTCCGCAACTGACTTATTTGGACTTCTCATTCCACAATTTTAACGGTTCAATTCCATCGCTCAGCAAGTCCAAGAATCTGACAGAAATTTTATTGTCATTCCAAATGTTGAAGGTGCTGGGGAGTTTCTATGGCTGGTGAGAATGATCGTTCCAGCTGTTGAATTGGAAGCACCTAAAGACCCCGTTGGAGGACTCTTCATTGCCACTCCAGAGAAAACTTTAGATATGTACGGTGCACGACTTCCATTGGAACGAAGAAGGTGTAGAACCTTATCACTTGCAAGTACCTTTGACAGCATTCTCACTTTCGAGACCGCAGATGATTCAAGCATATTTTCGCAATTCAAAGCGTAAAATACCCTCAGATGAATTGTGAAAGATCCAATTTTCTCAAAGATGCAAAATCCATGTATAAGGGTGTTATATGTAATCACGTCTAGATTTACACCGTTCATTTTCATCAAGTTCGGCAACCCTCGGTGGATAGAATGCAATGAATAAGACCGCAGAGAGATAGACCTGTCAAATGAAAAGTTGAATTCGGAAAACCGAACGCAACAACGGAAAATGTACCCTCATGCCATTGAAAAATTTCGACTATTAGAGGACAATGTCACGACTCTAGAAATGTAAAAATAAAAATTACATGGCTAAAATGAATTCTCTATAATTGTTTCAATTAATATGAAAATGGGATTAACAAAGTAATTCCTGATTCCAAATTAATTTTTGTATATTTTCTTCAGCCAAAATGAAGAGAAAATTAAAAGAAAAATATGGACTATTTTTTCATATTTTTGTGGCCTCAAATACAATTTTATTTTCAAATATTTTCCTAATTTCTGAAAAATATTTAAAAATGTAAAAATACGAAAAATCATTTTTTGATCAAAATTGATTCTCTAGGCTTGGCCAAGGCCTCCAAAGTTGATTTACAATTTTATGAATTGTTACGGATTTTTTTTATTAATTTTCAGAAATAAAAATACCGAAAAATACTGAAAATATGAAAAAAAAAATTTGGTTAAAATTGGTTCCCTTGGCTTGGCCAAGGTCCCCAAAGTTGATTTTTTAATTTTATAAAATTTATAGATTTTCTATTAATTTTTGAAAATAAAAATGCTGAAAAATGCTGAAAATATGAAATATTATTTTTTGATCAAAATTGATTCCCTATGCTTAGCCAAGGTCCCAAAGTTGATTTTTTTAATTTTACAAATTTTATAGATTTTTTATTAATTTTAAAAGAGAAGAGATGATTAAAAATCAGGTGTTAACAGCTACCCCTCTTTGAAAGGAAACTCGGTAGAGGTACATTTTAAAGACGAGATAGCACCTGAATCCTAATCGACTCAACCTAAGAAAATACAAAGAGTTGTAACATTCGATCTCCAATACCTTTCTGTGTAAATTCTGATCCAGACTCGGCTTGAGGAGGCTCTTGTGGAGTGAGGGAGTGATAAAGAGGAGCGTTTACCTGATACTTACCTGCATGTCGTATGGCTATTGCCATGACATGAACGCTCTTTAAACAGGCACCCAAAGATGCATTCTAAGGATACCCGAGGAAGTTAAGCTTTGACCCGTATGGTAGGTCAGCCCATGGTAGAGTTCCTAATGAAAGGACTCTAGTGGCAATCTATCATATTTAGAGGATTCGTCTGTATTTTGACCCGTATGGTAGGTTACCCCATGGCAAACTCCTAATGAAAGGATTCTACTGAGCGATTTTTCCAGTGTTGGGTTCACCGAAAAAAATGCATGTAAGAAGGACTTGGTGCTTGTAGGAAGGACTTTGTGCCTGTAGGAAAGACTTTTGTATCTATAAGAAAGACTTTTGTACATGTAAGAAGGACTTTTGAAAATGGACAGTTCCATATTAGGGTTTCCAATGGAATGGCTCCAGAGACAGCATACTCTACTAAAAGGGCTCGTTCATGTGGTGCTTGTACTCAGGACTTGAAAATGGACTGTTCTGTATTGGGGTCTCTAATAGAAAGGCTCTAGAGACGACATGTCCTACAAAAAGGCTCATCTATATGGTGCCTGCGACTCGGGACTTGAAAATGGATCATTCTGTATTAGAAGTCACCAATGATTACCTAAACGTCACCTTTTTGGGTAGACAGAAGAGGTATTAGCCGAAGAAATGATTTTTGGGTGTCAATCTAGGATCTAGGGAGACTAGGAATCTTGCAGAAGCTTAAACCTGATTTAACTTACCATGAAGGATGCTATTCTGGGATCTGGGGAGACCAGAAATCCTGCAGAAGCTCAAACTCGACTTATATTCTCCTATCGCTTTAAGAATAAGCCAGAGAGGCATAGATCAAAACATCTCGAATATTTCTACTTTTGAGACGAATCATGCTTCATTGAAGAAGGTGGATACCTGTATGTGCCGCAATGGATTCGAGCACCTTGACAATCGTCAGAATTCATTCTCCTGGAAGGTTCAGGTTGAAAATATGCTTACCTAAGGATTTGGAAGAAGCGTCTGGCGGTTTCTCGACAACTAGGCTTACTCATTCAATAATTGCCAAATGAATTTCGAGACTTGGACGGTGACTCGAATATCGAGAATGTATTACCTACTAGGCAGTGTCAGAAGTAACATTTGCAAGCATTTTCATCAATGAGTTCATCTATTCACGCAAAACTATTCAGCTAAGTTTGCAATGATTAGAAACAGTCTATGTAATAACTCATGATGCAATTAATCAAAATGTGGATCATGTACAACTATTCTGTCAAGTTTGCATTACCAATTCTGTTCAAGGAGGTTATCATAGTATGAACACCTCGAATGTAATCTGAATGGGGGACTTCAGTCTGAAAGGCTTTCTCTGCTCTCGAGAAAGGCTATTTATCCTTATGTAGGATTGAAAAGAAATCACTCGATCTCACCATCATCATCATATTCAATAAGGATCTAAGTAATCTCGCAATTGGTACGATCAGGCCGATCTAGAGGTCTTGATTAGGACCATAATGTAGGTTGGGTCAAAGGCTTACCAAGGGAACTCTTTTGAGCCGAGGCCATTGAGAAAAGGTTTTCATCATCTGTTCCGGGTCTACAAGTCAAGAACT
>JAGVVM010005080.1:0-12628 GCA_019149425.1 Psidium friedrichsthalianum
GAGCACATTAAATCCTCTGCTCAAAATGCATTTTGTTGTGGGTTCAGATTTGTTTGGACGAGTGCGGAAACACCCTCATTTTGAGTTTAACTCGTCGATGTGAGAGAATAGCAAATCAAAAACCCTAATGATGAATTCCAGCAAATTGAAAATAATTTTTTTGTCCATTTTCCATCTCAGTTTAGAATTTGACTAATCAAAGACTAGTTGCTGACACACAACATTGTGATATCAACGATATCGATCAAATGGTCATAACTGAATCCAGAGTGAGAAAAAGCTTAGAAATTGCTTAATTTTGCTATTTTGGTAATCTAGGGGACTTAAAGCAAATTTGAAAAAAAAAAAAAAAAAAAAAGAAAAAAAAAAGAAAAAAAAGAACAAACTTAGAAAAAAAGAAAAAGATAATTTGATAAAAAAAAAAAAAAAAAAAAGTAGATTTTTGATTGATTTTTTTTAATTTTAAGTGACCAAAGCAATTGAATTAAAACAAGACTAATAATTTTTTTTCTATTTTTTAGTCACAAATGTTATTTTTCTCCCCCTTACCAAAAAAAAAATGTTATTTTCTTATTTTGAGCTCTTGTCTAAATAAAAGAAATGCGAAAATTCAGAAAAATTGTTGAAAATATTTTTTGTTCAAAATTTATTCCTTGGGTTTGGTAAGGCTTCCAAAGTTTATTTTCAAATTTTATGAATTTTTATAATATTTTTAATGATTTTTCTAAAGAAAAATCGATTAGAAAATCAAGTGTTAAGACCCATTTGAAATATTTGTACTTCAAGTCTTCTTCTCTATTCTTGGTGTATCCATTGAATCATCTCCCTGAATTCAATCGAGCCCAAGATGTTCTTATTAGACTTAGTAACTCACAATAATTATAATGCTCAACTTCTTCACTTTGAGAAGAATTGGGCAGTTTGAGGCGCTGCTAAAGCTGCTAGTGCCTGCTCATGAAGCCCCCATTTGCAGGTTTGAGCCGTCATATTTCTTGGGAAAAATCAAAATTGAAATTGAGAATTTTCTTGAATTGACTGATTTAGGGTTGAGGCGCTACTAAAACCGCTCATAAAGCCCTTCATTTGCAAGTTTGAGTTGTGACTTCTTTAGGGCAAACTAAATTGGGGCTAGGGTTTGAAATTGTATTTTTTTTCTGAATTGGCCTAATTTATAATTTTTTATTTGAAGAACCATGTCCAAAACAGCATTGTGAAGGCTTCAGCTACTGACTGAACTCTCCAGTACCCATGGACTTCACTATTAATAAAATAGACCCACATCAGAATTCGACAGAACAAAAAAGAGTTGACAACGAAAAAGATCGTTTTTTTCAAAAAACTTGGCATCAAAATAATCTCTCTCCTTACGGACGCTTCTCGGACAACCTTCGATACCAAAAAAAAAAAAATCTCTCTACATAACTTTTGGCATCAATAGTGCCCTTTTCTCCGCAATGTGTTATGTTATCTGCTTGCATTTGTGAATAGTCCTATATCGATATCATTCATGTTTTTATCGACATGACACAATAGGTAAATTAGTGCATATATTATTAAATCATTTCTCCTAGCTATTTTTACTTTGTGATCGTTATGGCTATGCATGCGCCATGTTGAGTAGTGAAGATGATCTCCTACCTTAGACGTAGAGGATTTCTTTTTAGCTCGCTCCTTATTTCAGACATGTAGGATGGTTCTCGGATATGATGATAGAGGGGACGAGATGATGCTGGTAGACATCAATCCCTGAGTTGGATGGTGACTTCGTTATATTTAGGCTTGCTTTTAGTATAGTATGAGAGTAGGTGTTGGTCACCCAACCATTTCCCCAAGACTTTTATATTTTTGTTTGGACGATATAATAAAGTTGTAAATTAAGTTTAATATAAATAAATGATGCATAATACATTAATTAAATTCGTGTGAATTTCTTGTATGGTATTGTTGGTGTATAATAGTTAGGGTGTGCGCCCATGCAGGCAAACACACCCCACCACCAGGGGATAACTACCTGACAGTTATCCTATTATTTGAATAGAGAAAAAGAGATCACGTGTTATGTGAAATTCTCCACTATCTGAGATACACTGAGAGAGAGAAATAGAAAAAACTGACGTTTTTTCTCACGACAAATCTCTCTGTTCTTCCCCAACGCTCTCTCGACGACGCCTCTCCGACGAAGCGTATCGGTGCAAAGTTGGCTCTTAGTCCGTGGAAGTTAAGGTACGATCCGTTTTCTGTGACGTAGCCTTCGATCGGTGTCTCAATATTTCTGGGCATGCTTTTCCGCAAGAATTTTTGGAATTAGTTTTTCCTTCATTGGTATCAGAGCAAAGCGTTATTGATTCCCGATTGCTTGATCTACTTTGTGTTGATTTTTGGAATTGAATTAAGAAAACGGGCTAGGATACATATTTTCGGAAGTTACTGTTCATGCATTTTCTGGAAATTTGGTTCTATGAAAATGGGTTTTGATTGGGTATATAGAAAGTACTCATCGATTCGAGCGTTTTGATATATTATGGGTCAAAAACGGAGATCAGATGTGGCCGTGGTGGCCGCCGGAAGCCGCTGGTCACCGGCGTCGATTTTCAAAAAAAAAAAAAAAAAAGGGGGCAGAATGTGGTTGCCGGGTTTTGAACCCACGACCTCCCCATGGGCCAATGAAGGCCCAAACCAATGGCTACCTTTTTGTTTTGTGTTTAATCTTGGTAAGCCTTTTTATTTGAATAATACGTGGGCCTTGAGCCCGCGCGCGCGTGACCCATGGGCCCAGCCCGATCCGTTTGTCCAATGACCCAGTTGACCGTTGACCCGTTGACCAGTTTGACCGTTGACCGTTGACCGTTGACTTTGACCGTTGACCAAAAAAAATTAAAATTAAAATCTTTATTGGGTCTCCTACGGGGGCATATGATATCCGATTGGGATGATTTTGGTACCGATGCGTTCGTATCAAAATTTTCTTCAATGTGATTATAATTAGGGGCTTGCTCAAGTTTTGTTTACTTCCGTGCCTATTATTGCATATTACGATATGTTCGTAATTTTTTATGTAATTGATGGATTTTTGTAATCCACTTTGTTCTGCATTCGTTGCAGGACCAATGTCGAGGCCGATGCCTAGGAATTTATGGACTAGGAAGGGAACAAAAACGCCTCACATAAGATTGACAAGTGAGCAAGTTCGAGCCATTAATGTGAAGGTGGATGCACTAAATAATTATCGATGGGATAATGAGAGTGATATCATATCCCATGCGATAACGATCAACAAGATGATCCAAGAACTCATTTGGGATGGATATCGAATGGATGCTGAAATGGGTTTTTATGCCCTGAGGAACTCCATACCAGAGGAGTGGCACGGAATGATTACTCGAGTGTGGCTTGATACCAACATCTACAGAGCCTTAGTGCTGCTTTTCTTAGACAAGTACATCAGGGTTGGTGCGACGAAGACGTCGTCGCTTGGTATGAATGGGTCTTGGCGCAGACAGAATGCGCGTTGGCGTCATAACACGGGTATTAAGAAGGGTTTTCCTAGCGTACCATTATGGGCTCCTGATTTAATTAGCAACCCCCCTAAGGATTTAAAGGACTCCCTCCCTTGTACGATGGAAACTGAGTGGGTTCATAATGAGACTGACGAAAAGAGGATAACGCGTTATTACCTTTGACTTTTTTCTTTGATAGTTCACTTTGGGATTGTTGAATTTGTTTCGAATCGCCATTGCTTATATTTTTTTTAATGTTCTAATTTTTGAATTATGATAGCTTTTCTGTTGTTAATGCTACTTTATACATATATTTGTTATATGTTTTGAGTGGGAGTGTTCATAAGTTTTTAGTAACTTTAAGAAGAACACATTTGAATCATTGTATTAAAAATAAATACAATTTAAATGCATAAATATGATGCATTTGTTGCATACAAATGGGCTTTAATAAATCGTGCTTAAATGTCTAAAATGTTCAGATACAATGGCTTCTGCATCTAAGAACATTGTGGCAGAGCTGAATAAAGGTGAGAAGTTGAATGGCGAAAATTATGAGATTTGGAACATGAAAATCCAGTATGTACTGGAAGAGCAAGAGGCTCTGGAAGCTCTTAACCTGGTCATGGCTGAACCAGAGGATGGAACCACTGCACAGCATAGAAGAGATAAGGAAGCCTTTGCTGCTTGGAAAAAGAAGAATTCCACTGCTCGCATTACGTTGTTGAGCAGTATGGATAATGATATCATGCGAGAATTCAGACAGTATGAGAATGCAAAGGACATGTGGGATGCATTAAAGATAAGGTTTGGACAGACTTCGGTCACCAAGCTTAGGCAGCTAACTATCAGATTCGACACATATAAGATGCCACATGGGCATAATATGAAGCAGCATTTGAGGCGCATGTCGAATATGATTAGTGAGCTGAAGGATGCAGGTCACATATTATCTGATGAGCAGCAAGTGCAGGCAGTGATCCGCTCTTTGCCCCATAGTTGGGAGCACATGAAAGTTAACCTGACCCATAATGAGAATGTCAAGACCTTCGAGGATGCTATGCGCCATCTTGAGCTGGAGGAGGACCGCCTTCTGGCGGCCAAGACACAATCAGATGTGTATTTTATTGGATCTGGCTCACATGGAGCTTCGGGCTCTAAGCGCAAACATCCTGGCTGGTTCAAGAAAGGGAAAGGTAAAGGAGCGGAACCATCTGGAAAGAAACCAAAGTTTAACAAGCATGGAAAAGGGAAACGTCCCTTTAAGAAAAACATTTCAAGGATGAAGTGTTACAACTGTGGCAAAAAGGGTCACTTCGCTCGCGACTGTGGTGAGCCGAAGAAGGTAGAAACCCTCAATGCACTTAAAAGTGTTTCTTATGTATCAAGTTCTGTATTTTTAACTGAATCTCATCCTTTGTGGACTGTAGACTCAGGAGCCACAGACCATGTAGCCAGGGACAGAAATGCCTTTGTGGAATTTCGACGAATTCCACGCGGAGCGAAATGGATTTATGTTGGGAATAACTCCAGAGTAGAAGTTAAAGGAATTGGCACCTGCCAACTGATGATGCGCGGTGGTCGCACCTTATTCCTGCATGATGTCTTATACGCTCCAGAGATTCGTCGGAATCTTGTTTCTGTATTAGTTTTAGTCAAACTTGGTTTCTGTATGAATTTCCATGACAATGGTGTGGATTTGTTGTTAGGTACAACTTTCTACGGATCTGGTTATTTTGTGGATGGCTTTATTGTGTTGGATGTTGAAAACACTAATGTGAATGTTTGTTATTCCCTGTTTACATCTACTCATTCAAGTGATAATGATGTGAACGTGTGGCATGCTAGACTTGGCCATATTGGTCAACAACGTATGAATAGATTAGCCAAAGAAGGCTTATTGGGCAATATTGAGAAAGTTGAATTGCCTACTTGTGAGCATTGCCTAGTGGGAAAAACAACTCGAAAGCCATTTGGAAAAGGGATAAGGGCTGTGTTTCCATTGCAGTTAATTCACACTGACATCTGTGGGCCGATGAATGTGAGAGCTAGGCATGGTGCTGTTTATTTCATTACATTCATTGACGATTATACTCGATTTGGATATGTCTATTTGATTTCTCATAAATCAGAAGCATTGAGTTGTTTCAAGAAATTTATGACCTTAGTGGAAAATCAGTTAGACAAGAAAATAAAAGCATTAAGATCCGATCGAGGTCGTGAATATCTATCCGATGAGTTCAGACATTTGTGTCATGAAAATGGGATAGATAGACAGTTATCTATTCCTTATACTCCTCAACAGAATGGAGTAGCTGAGAGAAGAAACAGAACCTTACTTGAAATGGTTAGGTCCATGATGGCGCAAGCAAATTTGCCAATCGCCTTTTGGGGTGATGCTTTGTTGACTGCTGCCTATGTACTTAATCGTGTGCCTACTAAATCGGTGACTTCCACTCCATATGAGTTATGGACAGGTCGAAAACCTGATTTGAGTTTTCTTAAATCTTGGGGTTGTGCCGCCTTCACTCATGAGACCTCTCATAAATATGGAAAATTAGGTCCAAGAGGCAAAAAGAGTATTTTTATAAGATACTCTGAACACTCAAAAGGATATGTGTTCATAGGCGAACAAGAAAGTGGAAGTATAACTGAATTTGAATCTCGAGATGTCACGTTCTTAGAGAATGATTTTCCGAGAAAGGGCGAAATAGGTGAAGACTATTCCCTATTTGAGACACTGGATCAAGATAATATGATAGTTGGATATAACGATCCAAGTGGGAGCAATGTGAGAAGTGGGGAGTTAAGTACTAATCAGTCTCAATTGCAACCACTTGATGAGTCAATGCCACTATCTGATCCGAGTGGGAGCGTAATGGAGAATGAAGTACCTAGGGTACAATCTTCTCCACGACGAACAAGTCGCAAAAGCATTCCTCGTCGACGCTTTGAGATCGAAAGGGAAGCTTTCATGATCGCTCCACAAGATGAAGATGAGCCAAGGAATGTCAATGAGGCTTTATCTTGCCCTGATAAGGAAATGTGGATGAAAGCAATGGAAGAAGAAATGGAGTCAATGAGATCGAACCAAGTTTGGGAATTGGTTGATCTTCCAAAAGGACGTAGAGCCATTGGGAACAAGTGGGTTCTCAAAATAAAGCGTAATGTTGATGGCTCAATTGAGAGATATAAGGCTCGTCTTGTGGCAAAGGGGTATAACCAACAGGAAGGAATTGACTATGAAGATACTTTTTCTCCTGTGGTAAGATTTACCTCTATTCGCCTTATTCTGGCAATAGTGGCCAGCTTGGATCTTGAATTGCATCAAATGGATGTAAAGACTGCGTTTCTCAATGGAGAATTAGAAGAAGAGATCTATATGGAACAACCCGTTGGGTTTGTTACTAAAGGCCAAGAACACAAAGTATGTCGACTTTTGAGATCGATATATGGCCTTAAGCAGTCTTCAAGACAATGGTATATACGCTTTCATAATGCCATAGTGGCATATGATTTCGTGATGATTAATGAAGATAATTGCGTGTATATCAAAAGATCCAAAGGGCAATTTGTGATCCTATCGTTATACGTTGACGATATACTAATTGCTGGAAGCAATATGGAGTTTGTCAGGATAGTCAAAAGTTGGCTGTCTTCAAATTTTGAAATGAAGGATATGGGTGAAGCTGCATACATTCTTGGAGTTAAGATCTCTAGAGACCGTTCCAAAAGGTTGTTATCTCTTTCTCAAGAGACATACATAAATAAAGTCCTTGAACGATTTTGTATGCAAAATAGTAAACCCATTGATACTCCTATTGCAAAAGGTGAAGGATTGAGCCGTCGAATGTGTCCTAAAAATCCACATGAACAAGAGCAAATGAAAAATGTTCCATATGCCAATGCTGTTGGAAGTCTGATGTACGCTATGTTGTGTACTAGACCTGATATTTGTTATGCAGTTGGATTGGTTAGCAGATACCAATCCAACCCAGGTCCAGCACATTGGACTGCCGTTAAAAGAATCCTGAGGTATCTGAGAGCGACTGCTGATTACTCGCTGACATATCAAGGAAGTGATCTGGACCTTGAGGGCTATACTGATGCTGACTGGGGAGGAGATTTGGATGAGAGGAAATCCACTTCTGGAAATGTATTCTTACTTAATAATGGCGCCATATCATGGAGTAGTAAGAAGCAACAGTGTATAGCCTTGTCTACCATGGAAGCCGAGTTCGTAGCATTATCAGCAGCAGCACAAGAAGGTGTTTGGCTTAGAAGATTTTTGGATCATTTGGGTGTTGCTAAACATGCTGCAAATCCTGTGTTGATTTACTGTGATAGTCAGGCAGCAATAGCTTACACTAAGGATCCTAAGTTTCATTGTAAGACCAAACATATAGACATTAAGTATAACTATGTCAAGGACATGGTAGCACGAAAAGATGTGAACGTACAGTATATATCTACGCATAGAATGTTAGCAGATCCTATGACGAAGCCGATTCCTAGAGATGTTTTTACTGGTCATGCAAAAACTCTAGGACTGCGTAGAGGTTGATGTACTGAATATTTGTATTTTCCCTAAATGTTCATAACTGATGATGTTGTTTATCAGTATAAGTGTTTATAAGTCTATTTGAAATTTATGCATGTTAATGCTTGGTGCATTATATCGAAAAGGTATGTCGGACAGATAGGAGATTAGCCCACTCACACGGGTAATCGCCTCTATTTACTGTGTGATGAATAGAGATGAGGCAATTTTTAAGCTTATTATCTAAGTGATAATTGAGAGCTCAAGCTTAAAGTACTAGTGCCGCCTTAACTGAATGTTAAGATGAGGTCATAATATTTATTATGTCCGCAGGTGAAGTAACCCACATATTTCACCTTATCTGTCTTAAATGCCAGATGTGAGTTCTGAAAGAATTTTATTTTTGGAGTAGATTTGTGAACTCAAGTTAGACATTGGGTATGTCTGAACCATCATCTGTACGGTATTATTTTTGAAGACATACGCTCCATAGGGAAGGAGAAAATACCGTAATACGTATTTCATACTACGTGTGCATTATTTGACCAATAAGAGTTGGCGAAAATTTTGATCTCAATTTTCTAAGCCGTGTGAGACTCTTGAGGATAGGAGTTCCTCAAATAGTACCCTCATGACTCTTACTTATTCTCAAGATTCCTTTTTGGTGTTTGCTATCTTAGAGTGTTGCCAATGATCATGAGTGATTCGGTCTAATGGGACATTTCTAGAAAAGCAAGCTGAACTGAAATCGAGAGGTTTAAGGAAAGAGGAAGATCGATATATCTTTGACTCACATTACAGTTGGTATTCACAGACCGGTCAATTATGATTGTTTTGTACTTAATCATAATTGTGAATACAACATATATTATTTTAAAGAGATCAAGAGAGAGTAAATGTGAATGATCGATCTAGGGCACTGCATACTGAATCTGCTCTGAATTGTCATGCCTAGTTTGAGCTGCTATATACTCCTAACAGATGTATAGCAACGAGCTCTCGGAGTATGCTGGTCACACAGACTATTTGTCAGTATGAACTTTGCAAAGAAGAGAGAGTCACAATTAGCCCTCAGTGGGCAAGTGAAATTTGTTAGTCCTTGGTGGGCTTGTGGGAACCTTTTGCCCTACATGGGCGAGTGGGAGATGTTGGTGTATAATAGTTAGGGTGTGCGCCCATGCAGGCAAACACACCCCACCACCAGGGATAACTACCTGACAGTTATCCTATTATTTGAATAGAGTAAAAGAGATCACGTTGTTATGTGAAACCCCACTATCTGAGATACACTGAGAGAGAGAAATAGAAAAAACTGACGACGTTTTTCTCACGACGAAATCTCTCTGTTCTTCCCCAACGCTCTCTCGACGACGCCTCTCCGACGAAGCGTTCCTGAAGCAAAGTTGACTCTTAGTCCGTGGAAGTTAAGGTACGCTCCGTTTTGTGACGTAGCCTTCGATCGGTGTCTCAATATTTCTGGGCATGCTTTTCCGCAGAATTTTTGGGGAATTAGTTTTTCCCTTCAATTTCCTCATTTTACACTAAACTTACTATATTGCAATTTAGTTTAGTCTCAATTTTAAGGTAATAAAATTTTTATTTTTCTCGCGAGAGGTCAAATGTCTAAGTGAAGTGCAATGAAATGAGATTATATTATTCCGTAAAAGCCTCAGAGAAATAATTAGTCTGTCAAGGGGAACAAAAAATTAGAAAATTTAAAATTAATATATGTTGTAGAAAAATTTCGATTTTCATCAGGTAATCGCGGCACATTACATATTTTTTATTTATAAACTTTTTTCCTGCTGACATTTGATCATTGATTTCATATTCTTTATAGAATGTTCATGTAGATAATTTGATTTTTTTTTTTTTTTTTTGTCTTTTGAGCTTAAATTATTTTTATTTTTAAATCAGTTCAGGCTAGAGATGGCCACCGGAATTGGACCGACCAAGATTTGATTGTTTGTTAGGACAGATCAAATGATTGGTCCCAGCTTGCATCACCCTAGCTGTGAGCTAATTCTTGTTCTTCATTACAATGGCTACTTTGTATATCCAGTCTTCTTTAACTATCGTTCCCTTCATGGTAGAGGTTGGCGACATTCCTTCTACGTGCTGATGAAGTGTCCTATTTTACAGACACATGACAATAACATTGCTTTACGCCATTTATTGGTTTTATCTTCACTGTCATCCTTGGCACAATCTCAAGACCTCACCCTGGCTGAGCACTCCTCCCTTATGGGGAGTTGCCTCAACTAGGAATCCATGAGTCACCTTTGTTTCTCATCTTCGATGCGAGACTCATTTTCCTTTGTTCTTGATACCCTCTTTTAATTACCGGCGGGGACATCTTCGATGGATTCTTCACAAGACCTTACTTTTGTCTATAAAGTGTCTTTGATTGACAAATATTGTCCATCTGTCAGATTTGGATCTTTGACCTCTCCATGGGTGGCCATAACAATACCACTATACTTTGACCATAACCCATGCAATAATATTAATTCTCCTCCTTATCTTCAAAGATGACATTCTAAGGATTCAACTTTAAAATTGTTGGAAAATTTTGATAATAAATATTTTGCTTCTAACAAAATTATTCATTTCTTTTATAAGAATTTGGTTATACTTTTGAAATACTAATTGCAGGTATAACGTGTAAATAACAAGCTTATACTATTCCTAAACCTAGTGTTCAGACTCAAGACGAAGTTGTCACTATTTGCTTCTGGATAAGTTTGAATCATATTAGATAATGAGTGTGGATATCACTTCTGAGGATCCAACTTTTATCTTTGAGAAGATTTATGTGAAAGAAATCAATAAGGCCTTCATCAAAAACCATATTCACTTTTCTAGTTTTGTTTTCCGATTAAGAACTCTTCTACTTATGAAAATTGTTCTAATTATTTCAGATTCTGCAATATACTCTCTTCAGATTCTAAAGACACACATTGGCAAGTTCCGCTTTAAGCTGCGTTATTTATGAAATTTGTAATATTTGATTGACAATTACTCTACAAATAGAAGGTAGAATATCCTTGATTGCAAATTACCTTCCTGGAACAAAAAACTCCATATTGGAACAACTTCTGCTTATGGAAATTAAAGATTTAGTTGTAGGGCGATTACATCCTAAAGGGTTCATATTCTGCATCGCAACTATCAATCTCTCTAGATACAATATCTTCTAATCAAATTGTAATGTCCAATCACAGAATTGAAGAACGACTCTTCAGAGGACCTGTAACAGCTAGTTCAAAGTTAAAGGAGTATAAAAAACAGGGGGATCCATTGTGACTATTGATAATGTGATCAGAACTTACAATTCCAAATGCTTGAATTATTCAAATTCATACTTTTCTGAGAGCGAAATACTTTGTCGTTGAAGAGGTTCTTAAAGAGTGTAAAAGTATCATATCACTTGTAACCTTTTCATTGTTCATCTAGTGGAATCCGTCAATCGACATTTAAAATGGGAAAAGGACGTAGTCTTTATGTGTGATTTTACTTGCTTGGAACCTGGAGTTGATTTCAAAAAGAGGATGAATGATGATAAATAACAATAGTCCTGCTGCCCATCTTTCCCTCAGCAGGCGCATTTCGTCGAGGCCAATATAAAATTTGGGCAGTTTCCCAGTTTCATTATTGGTTCTGCAACTGCCGAGGAGAGGATCAGTTTTCACGTTTTTCAAAGAGGGATCCGCCCTACATCTACAAGACACGAACTTGAAATTGCGGGGAGAATCTACTTCTTCTCTTTCCCCTCGTCACCCCTTGTTTCGCATTCATATTGAGCCGTAAATTCTGCGCAACCGATCCGTTTGCACCTCGCGATCTTGCTAAACAAGTTTGTTTTGATGTAAACCGGTCATGTCATAAGCGGGTCAACTTACTCGCTTCAGGCATTGTGCCCTTACAACTTGATCATTTTAGACCCGCAGATTTAAAACACGTCATCTTTTTGACAGGATCTAATGTGTGTTGAACACAAGCAACTACGACTTAGTTCTAATAGTACATCAATTAGCAACGACCTAATTGACTAACAAAAAATTAAAGACAATGAAATATATTTTCAAAAAAAATATTGACTATATATAACAGTCCTTTGGGCATTATTATGCTACCCAGAGTTTATTATTTTTGGGTCAAAAATAATTAATTAACTAATTAAAATGATTGTAAGGTCCTATCCTTAAGATTTGGTGACTCACAATATATTAATTATTTTCAAGTCACTCAAAGACCATTATGCTAACAAGGTCAGTTTCGACAAAAAAAATCAACCGAATAAAATAGAAATTGATAAATTAAAATTTTTTTAGGAAGTGATGAATGAATTTATGGACATTTGAGTTTTTTTCGCCCGAAGGTCGTATGCCGGATGGAGATCAAATCCGTCAAAATTGTGGCAATTTGTGCCTCGGCAGAAAACGGGCATTGCACACTTTGCAGTTGTTTCGCTAAAAAAAAAAAAAAAAAGCAAGGGAGGTGGGCGGGGAACTTGGGGGGGGGGGGGGGGGGGGGGGGGAGGAGGGAAAAGAAGGAGGGGGAGGGTTAAAAAAAAAAAAAAAAAAAAAAA
>JAGVVM010005082.1:0-38621 GCA_019149425.1 Psidium friedrichsthalianum
ATTATATCCAAAAAAAATTATTGCATAAAAATCCCAAATTTTTACTTTTGACCCAATTCTACTACCACGATCGTTCTGTTTTTAATTACTATTAGTTAATTTTACGTAGCTTGAATTTTTTCATCAAACTTACCAATAAATTTTTGAATTTCAAAAAACAGCAGTTTCAAGGATACAAGATCAGCAGGTTTCAACGATAGCAAATTTGAGATTAGTTTTTGTCTAGCATAATCAAATCTCCACTAGTCATTTTGGGCTGTTGGGTGCTGGGTAAAATCTGAAACACACCACCTTAAGTGGCTCTGTATCTCCTGACAATGTGTAGGAGAAGAATACAACATAAAAAAAAGTTAATAGATTTTTTCATTTTAACTTGTGTGAGGTCTAATTATTTAACAACGTGGTAATGCTGTATATGATTAACTAACAGTTATTATGAATGGAAGAGTAACTGTAGTATAATTTGATAAAAGTAAAAGTTTTGGAATTTTTTATGAGACACAAGAATTTTTTTTGGATATAATTGGGATAATGCTAAAGTTATGTGTTTTTTTTTTTTTTATTTATTAGGTGTAGAAATTTGGACAAAGCTAAAGTTGTGGGTTTTTTTTTGGGTGTTAGGCCCGTAGAATTGGGGACAAAAATAAAAGTTTTAGAGTTTTTTTGTTTTACGAGACAAAAAAATTTTTGGGTATAATTGGACAGGTTAAAGTTTTTTTTTTTTGGGTATTGGGCCGTAGTTTTATTGTCCACGTATGATTATGGTGGTTTGCGCCGTTCGGTGGTGGCGAGCAAGCCAGGGGGAAGTATGGTTACAAGAACCTTTTTTTTTTTTTTTTTAATTTAAAGATTTTGAGCATTTTTAATGTCACCGTAGATGTAGCATTATATTAAGAGGACACATAGATGCTATCTAAATGTTTAACGGGTACCCATATCAACATGTGCCCATAATTATTCTACCAATGTATGGAATAATCATGTTGAATCAAAATTGAAAAGTTGATATTATTGATTGAAAAAAAAAAAATTACACAATCGCTTGACGGGTGAAAGTTCGAAAACTCTTTTGCTGACGTATAGAGGCGAGGGGAAGCGACTGAGTGGTGGAATATGCGTGACTTCAAGTTTTTTAAACAAATTGCAAACATATTTACAAAATGGGGCCCAATTAAGAATGGATCTTGGTGGGTATGAAATAGAACCAAACTTTCAACCCAAAACCGCTTTAGCTCTGGGCCCCCGTCTATATTTTTTTTACATGAATAATTTGAAAAATATCTATACTAAAAGCGATCACTTACATCGCGCTACAAAAAATGAATAGACAAAAAATTTTTTCATTGTCGACGACGAAAATGTTTACATATAAATTATTGTTGATAATGAAACTATTTTCTGTGGAGTCAGATAATTACTCGTGAAACAACGGAGCATAATTTTGGCATGCCGAAAATTATCCAAAAAACTATAAATTTATTGTACGACCATCAATGAAGTCTTAAACATGATAATTTGCCAATATCATTCTTTCGGTTCAATTTTGAACGAAAATCACTAATGTGGATATAGACATCTTACACGATATGGCCGATCTTGATGTTGATAATTCTATAATTTTTATGATTTTTTTAAAATTTTTTACTTAGTTTTTTTATATTTTTTATTATTTCCTTTTTTTGTTTTTCGATTTCTCTCTATCGGGCCGAGGCCCAGAGATGGCCATGAAGGCTGGCCATAAGCGAGCGCATCGCAGCCGTCCGCCCAATCTAGGCGGGGGGCTAGGATGCTTCTACTTGTCCTTTTTTCACAGATATGTTGCGGAATATGACGTAGTCACGTCCTCTTTCGCTTTTCAATTCGTTGTTTTTTTCCATTTTAATTGAGATTCACCCTTCTCAAAATTCTTTTTTTTTTTTTGTCATCGTTCTTTTCAAGTTGTTGATTTCCATTTTCACAGAAACAGTAATTTGCTGATGTAATAATGGTCCTGCTTTAAAATATGACTTATTGGGGAGGGTTCAAGATTGGACTTGGATTGGAGTAGTATAAAAAAATGGGCTTGTTTACCTCTAGCCGCCCTATTCGAACGGACAAATATTAGGGAAATCATCGGGATCAAGTTCATGCGATGTGATTATCATCACGGTAAGAATATAAAGGAGAAAAGCTTGGGATTCTCCGTCCCGGCACGCTGCAGGCTCGCGCTCTCTCTCTCGTGCATATGTACAAACAGTTTATGCGGCAAGTGGGTTTTCTTGCCTGCTCTGATCTACTTCAGCACTCACAACACACCGCTTCCCCCTCGTTTCTCTCTCGCCCGATTTCACCTGCCCTCTTCATAATCCCCAAATCGTCACTCCCTCTCTTTCTTTTCTCTCCTGTGATTTCATCCTTCAACTCGTCTCTGCCCGACCCCATTCGCCCATGGCTGCATCATCTCTTCCCGTGGTTCGTTTCTCTCTTCTTCTTCGCCTTCTTCTCCTCGCTCCTCGCCGATCGACTGTGTTTGCCGCCGATTTCCGTTCACTTCCGTCCCAGATTCCGACGCGCGCCTTCGAAGACGACGGGCCGCCGTTTCGCGGCTCGTTTGCTCGCTGGGCGCAGCTCAAGATCCCAAGGACGACACTCCCATCGAATTGAGTGGGTTGATTTTTTGAGTTTTTTTTTTTTTTTTTTTACCCTGTCGTTGTCCGAGTGGCGAGAATCGCGATTGCTTTTCGAAGATCACGTTGGTGACTGTTGCATTTTCGTTTCCGGCGCAGAATATGCTGCATTTCCGACGGTGATGGACATCACCAGATTCGCGACATTTTGCCTCACAGGTAAATGCGTCTTACGTAGCTTTCGATTTCTCCGAGGAAAAAAAAAAGAACGGCTTTTTTCGGTCGCCGTATCTCTTTTAATGTAATAGAAGTTAGAACACTTTCCCTTTTTAATATGCTCTAGGTTTCCATTTTCTCCTAGTGGATAGATGTGATTGAATACAATCCTGGAGTTTTCAGCTGTTGCTATCAAGAATGTTACTATTACCGACAACTTTTTTCTGGGCATTTTCCCGAGAGGCCAATCATGCCTGGTGTTCTCATGGTCGAGTAAAGCCCTCTTCTCTCCTGTGCCTTTTTTTGAGGTTTGTTTCTTACTTTGAATTTCATTAAAGTACAAGTGAGATATTAAAGTGGTCTGTGTGAAGTCGAATGAAATTTCTTCTGATGTGTTGCATGCCGAGTAATTGGTGAAGGCATATATGGGTCTTTAGCTTTTCTTTCTCAAAGATGATGTGGCGTCTTCAGTCCAAGGTTGTTTCTTGTTCCGACAGTCCTCCCGGCATGAAGTGCGAATAATCCATGTTGGGTTTTCTCGAGGTGGGTTTTCCTTGAAGATCTGTAATCAAAATGCATTAACCGCCAGCAAATCTTATATTCTCATGCCCCTTTTGGACAAATTTTGCTATGAAAGATGAATCCACTTAGGATTGCCTAATGTGCGACATTTAGCAGTCAAGTTCCTGCTGGGATCATACAAATTTAAATGGCCTTGGTTATTGTTTTGTCGATATAATTTATTGGGTTGTTTATCATTGTCTTATAAATTTGGAAAGCAAAGGAAGACAGTATTGGCAGTCTAGCCGGAGCTTGGACCTTGCATAGGGGAAGCCATTCAGTGAGCCTATGATCTGCTTTATAAATTACATTCTGAGTGCTTACGCTTAGTGCTTCACTATCTCAGCCAAGGTAATGTTTCTGAACTACATCTCTGCTACTGATCATGTTGACTATCACCTAAGCAACCCTCTTTTAACGACCTGAGGGTAAGTTGTGTTGAATTCCTTTTCTAGTGAAGGAATTAAACAGTAGAACCTAAGTGATTGCTTACCTTACCAAAAAAAAACAGTAGAACCTAAGTGCAATTTCTCCTGAAATATGTATCTGATTTTACACATGGCCAATTCCATTGTGAGAAAGCAGAACATCATTTATATGACAAGATGCCAGTAGCTATCCTTTGCCCTGCTGTGTCTCTGCTGGGAGGTTTGCATGTGTAGAGGACCATGTTTGTGTTGCGGATTCTACATGAGTTAGTCATTAGTCAAGCATAGGCCATAGCAACTACTTAGCTTCTATAGAAAATTTAAATGGACTGAACATCTCATGACTTCTTTTCTACAAGGAATATCATTGGACTTGTCAAATCTTTAGTTGGTGACCTCTGAAATTTTCGATTAGGAATTGTCCTCGGAGTTAGAAATTCATGTTTTTTTCCAGACATGAGTTGCTACAAGCGTCACCACTTTGGGAGGTTTTACATCCACAAACAAAAAATAAAAATGATGCATTTTGTTGCTGTCCAGGCAATGGCACAGGTTGGTGGCTTGGTTATGCCTACAGCCAGAGTGGGAGGCTCTCGTGAGAATTTCTTTCTTTGCTGGAATCGACAAAGTAAGATTCCGGAAGCCCGTCATTGCAGGTGACACCCTAGTTATGAGGATGACACTTGTCAGTTACAGAAGCGCTTTGGAATTTGGGCACAGATGGAAGGGAAAGCTTATGTTTGGGGGTGAAGTGGTCTGTGAGGGCGACTTTTTTTTTTTGATGCTACTGGTGGCACTGGGCAGTGGAATAATCCTGTAGTTTTTTTTTAGTGGATCTCTTGTCCATGGCTACGTGTTTTTAAGATAATCTAGCGAATCACTTGTGTTCTGATTTCTGCTAGTGAAACTCAGGAGAGCCTTTCTTGAAGGAAAACTTTCGCTCACATGGATTCCTTCTCTTCCTTTTTTTTTTTTTTTGTGCTTTTGCCAGTAGATGAAAAAAAATTCGTCTCTCTCCTTTGTTATTGGGTAGTATTCATCATGATTGAAACGCTTTAATTGTTTATCCTATCCTACTCCAACAGTTTTTAATTGAATATATGATTTCGCAATTAAAGACTTAATCAGCTTAATCTGTTTTCCTTACTTTTTCTTAAATTTTTGGCTTGAGATGGTGTCAGAAGATTCTGTCAACAATTCATCCCCTTGTATCCATTTAGATGTCCCCGCCGGCCAACGACCAAGGATCTCTGTCCCTTTGAGAAAATTCCGCCAGTAGGTTGTAGCTTTTTGGTGAGGTGACTACTGTAAAGGTTTTAGGCTGTCCCCATGAGACAATTGCCGCTTTATGTCAGTTTTCTCCAGGATCACATGGCCATCTGCCCATGTTTTCATTGGTGAACATCCTTCTTCGCAAGTCGCCCATCCTCTCAGTTTTGTTTGCTGATCATTCGTTATTATATTGGGCCCCAGACCTCATTCCATTCCATGCCTTTTGGACAGGACGTAATCCGCTGAGATTTGCTCAGCATGAGGAGTTAGTTCTGTGTAAACAAGACCAACAAAAGCAACATAAAGCAGCGGAGCTGGATTTTCCTTGCCAATTCCTGTACAGAAGTCCCAGGTTCCTCTCCCCGCAATTGTCCCTTTTGCAGTCATTGTCAATCTATTGAGGCGCAACCATTTAAACCATACACCCTGCGCTGTTTCATAGTTTGTTTGGAAAAGCCATAGAGGTATAGATTCATAACAAGTTCTGGTAAAAGCTTCTTATCTCCACATGCCTATTTACAAGCCAAAGAGCACCGTGAGAGGTCTTTTTCCTGCCCTGCCCTCGAGTAGAAAATGAGCATGGCCAAGCATAGCAAATTCGCGCAATGCTTGACTCAGCCCAGCTTCGTCCCCTCTCTAACTTCCTCCCCCGTCAGGATGTTACAACTCCATCCCTTGAGCCGTGCCCGCCAAACCCAAGGGGTCAAAACCTTGCGCCTCCGTATATCCCCCCTCTCTCCCTCGCGTTGCAAAGTTTTCCTCGGGCCCCGTTTGTCTAAACCAGGAGTAGCCCATTCCACAGACTGAGTTCTGGTGTAAAGAGTCTGCCCATCTTTGCTCTTCGACCCATCCATGAGCAGGCTCCTGGTTCCAAGCAGTGAGCCAAGGGAACGGCTGCCACTGGCACCCGTAGCCCGCCGCCCCGCCTTCCGAACCACGGGATTCCGCCCATGCCTGGGCCCACTAAAATGGCCGCCGACTGCGGGCCCATTGCCCCATCTGCCCCGTGGAATCAGCTCGGCTTTCTCTATACCCACTTAAGGAATGCCGGTTCCTTCCCCTAGGCCCTAGCGGTCAAAATCCGTAATCACCTGGAGTCCCCCCTGCAATTTTTTCACCAGTTTAGACAACCAGGGAATGAATTCCTTTTAACAAAACCACCCGGATGCATGACCAACACATTATCATGCATAGATATGTGCCCCTAACGATAACTTCCGAGCCATCGAGCCCATTCAGGGTCGATGAAGTTTCCGCGCCTCTAACGCCAGGGAATCCACGATTTCTTTCGCTGCACAGCGCGCCGCTACTATCAACTTCCCAGGAGTGGAAAGCAAGGGAGTACAGCCCTGTCTCCAAATCCAGCTGAAAACAAGTCACGGGCTTCCTCTTGCCTTCCAGTCAAGAAGGTCGGAGCTTGAAGCCTACCCACTAACAAATGCACTAGACGTTGCAGCCATTTCCCTCTCTCTCTATCTCTCTCTCTCTCTCTCTCTCTCTCGCTTATGGTTTCTGTTGTATTGAACTTTGAGATAGAGCCTTTGTTGGATTCTGAGTTTTCTATATAAAAGCGTTTATGTTTGCTTTTTTTTTTTTTCCCCCCTCCGAAGTTGGAAATGTGAAGAGAGGGCTTCCTATGGAGCCAAGTAGGATCACGAAATCTGAAAGGGACAGTTGTGGATAGATCATGGACGAATGGCACTCAGGAGCTTCACATTGCCCATGCCCTTCAATTGCAGTGGACCCATCTAGTTGTCCCTCGTCTTGATTTTGAACTGCATTCAACAGCAAGTCCTCGTCTCGATAAATCTCTTTCGGGTTGGGCGCTGAAATGAGGTCCGGGTGGATAAGAAACGCTCTTCTTTATCTTAGGGTTTGCTTCAATTGCGCGATGTGATTCTAGAATGGCTCCTGTTTATGTCCGCAGTTTTCATGAACCGATCACGATGACTTTGGAAGAAAAAGGGCGTAAGTAGACTGTACTTCTTCTGTCCCGTCGTGGGGAACCCCATCTTTCTTAACTTGGTAAATCCAAAGGTCATTTGTGATGAAATTTTGACTTTGCCCCACAGAGAAATTTTTAATTTTTTGAACTTAGCCGGAATGAAAGGTGGACTGTGAAAGTTTATATTAACAAATATTTTTTTGGTAAGAAAAAAAAAAAGTAATGAATACAACTCGACGCGAATTTGTTTTTATGCTTTTCCATAATTGAATCAGAGGTTTGTCGAACAAAATTTTAACATACTTATACTACGGGTTTAATTCCAATGAAAAACCATAATTGGTACACGCTGTGATAAATTTATCAAAAATTATTTTTTTTTACCCACAGAAAAAAAAAAAAAACAAAAAATTTTCAAATTTGTATACCTATGACAAATTTACCTCAAACTGATACACTTTGCCCTATCTTTTGTTTTCGTTAATCTAACCAATCAAATTTGTTGAGTTTGTCAATGGGTGTACAGTTTGAGATTTTTATGATTTGTTTTGTCACCAGGTGCATAATTTTTTGGGATTTTTTTATGGTAATTTAACTCATTTTAACGAAAGGGAAAATTTGTCACAACTGTACTATGTTTGGGTTTTTTCATTATAAAAAACTTATTTTAAGATAAAATTTTATCACGGATGTAACCAATTTAGGATGTTTTGATAGTAAAAAAAATATTTTTGAAGTGAATTTTGTTCACATAAGTATTGGTTGAGGGTTTGTTTGTGGTTAAAAAGAATAAAGTGTTTTGGGGTCATTTGTCACAATGTTCAGTTTTTGGAGTTTTTTTTCGTAATATTAACCCTTATATTATTCACATAATTAGCATGTAAAGTGATGCAACACTTGTTTTGGGTATAAGTTATCTATTTTATTTAAACATCTCTTTTGTTTCTATTGAGAACGCAAACCTGTTAATAACTGTTTTCGTAATGTCAAACTGTGGGGGGTGAAACGAATGGTGTTCCCATGTTCCTCGGAAAAATCGTTTACTTTTACCCCGCTTGCTCATGGCGGGGGTTATCACCGGTCACGGCTCAAAATGATGGACAGCCCGTCGCATTTTCCCTTCTTTTCTTTCGTCCCGTTATGCCTTTTTTGCCTTCTCCTGTCGGGATGTTAATTGGAACTCCAAGTGTTTACACTGGAGTTTGTCACATTACTCCCGACAGAGAGGCAAAACAAGGATAAGGAATAAAAGAGAAAATGCCGACGGCTGTCCCATCATTTTGATTCCGTGAACCCGTGATAACCCCGCCACTGAGAAAGCGGGTAAAGTAACGGAATTGTTTGTTGTTTTGTTTTGTTTTTTTCGAGAACATGAACACCATCGTTCACATCAGTTGACATACGAACAGTTATTAAACAGGTTGCGTTCTCAATATTAACAAAAAGATGTTTAAATAAATAGATACATTAGTACCAAAATTACGTGGTGTGCATCACTTTACATTGCTAATTATGTGAATTAATATAAGGTTAATATTACGAAAAACTCCAAACTGATACACTTGTGACAATTTACCCCAAACTATCTTTTTAACCACAAAAAAACCTCAACCAATACTTATGTGACAAATTCACTTCAAACTATTTTTTTTACTATCAAAAATCCTAAATTGGTACAATCCGTGATAAATTTATCTTAAACTAATTTTTTTATAATGAAAAACCCAAAATAGTACAGTTGTGACAAATTTACCTTTCGTTTAATTGAGTTAATACCATAAAAAATCCCCAAATTATGCACATGTGACAAACAAATCATAAAATCTCAAACTGGTACACCCATGACAACTCAACAATTTGATGGTTAGATTTTAACGAAAAAAATATAGGGCAAGTGTATCAGTTTTTTGAGGTAAATTTGTCATAGGTATACAAATTTTGAATTTTCTGTGGTAAAAAAATAATTTTTGATAAATTTATCACAGGTGTACCAATTTGAGTTTTTCCATGGTATTAACCCTTAGTAATAGTATGTTTAAATTTTTGTTCTAACTCTCTGATTCAATTAGGAAGCATAACATTCGCGTCGAGATTGTATTCATGTACTTTTTTTTTTCTACCAAAAAGTATTTGTTAATAACCTTTCACAGTCACTTCATTCCGGCTAAAGTTCAAAACTTAAAATTTCTCTGTGCAAAGTCAAATTTCATCAAAATGACCTTTGATTACCAAAGTTAAGAAGATGTTTTTCCCCACGAGACAGAAGGAAGTACAGTCTACTCTACGCCCTTTTTCTCCAAAGCATCGTGATCGGTCATGAACTGGACATAACAGAAGCCATTATAGAATCACATCGCGCATGAAGCAACCTAATATAAGAAGAGGAGTTTTTCTTATCCACCCGACCTCATTCAGCGCCCAACGAAAGAGATTTATCGACGAGCATTTGCCTGTTGAATGCAGTCAAATCAAGACGAGACAACTAGAATGGGTCCACCTGCAATTGAAGGCATGGGCAATGTGAGCTCGAGTTCCCATTCGTTCCATGATCTATCCACAACCTGTCCCTCTTCAGATTTCGTGATCCTACTTGGCTCCATAGGAAAGCTCTCCTTCACATTTCCAACTCGGAGGGGGAAAAAAAAGCAAACATATAACGCTTTTTATATAGAAAACTCAGAATCACAAGCTCTATCTTCATAGTTCAGTTACACAGAAACATAAGCCAGAGAGAGAGAGAGAGAGAGAGATAGAGAGGAGATGGCTGCAACGTCCTAGTGCATTTGTTAGTGGGTTAGGCCTCAAGCTCGACCTTTCTTGACTGGAGGCAAGAGAAGCCGTGACTTGTTATCAGCTGGATTTGGAGACAGGGCTATCCCTGCTTTCACTCCTGGGAAGTTGATAGTAGCGGCTGCGGCTGTGGCAGCTAAAGAAATCGTGGATCCCTGGCGTTAGAGGCGGCGGCAACTTCATCGACCCTGAATGGCTCGATGCTCGTAAGTTTATCCGTTTAGGCACATATCTATGCATAATAATGTTTGGTCATGCATCCGGTGGTTTGGTTTAAAGAATTCATTCCGCTGGTTGTCTTAACTGGTGAAAAAATTGCAGACTTTCCAGGTGATTTACGGATTTGACCCGCTAGGGCTAGGGAAGACCCGGCATTCCCTAAAGTGGTAGAGAGAAGCCGAGCTGATCCACGGCAGATGGGCCATGGCCGCAGTGGTCGGCATTTTCGTGGGCCAGGCATGGAGCGGAATCCCGTGGTTCGAAGCGGCGCGGCTCCGGGTGCAGTGGCGCCGTTCTCCTTTGGCTCACTGCTTGGAACCCAGCTCCTGCTCATGGGATGGGTCGAGAGCAAAAGATGGGCAGACTTCTTTTTTAACCAGACTCCTCAGTCTGTGGTACATGGGGCTACTCCCTGTCTAGAACGGCCGGACACTTTGCAAACGCGACCGAGAGCAGGGATATTCCGGGAGGCAAGTTTTTCGACCCCTTGGGTTTGCGGGCACGCTCAAGGATGGAGTGTACATTCCTGACGGGGAGAAGTTAGAGAGACTGAAGCTGGCTGAGATCAAGCCAATGCGAGAAATTGCCTATGCTGGCCATCTCATTTTTTCTACTTTTCCGAGCAGGGCCAGGGAAAGGACACCTCTCGGTGCTTCTTTGGCTTGTAAATCGGGATGTTTGGCAGATAAAAAGATTAACCAGAACTTGTATGAATCTACTACCCTCTATGCTTTTCAATCCCCTAAAATGAACCAGCGCAGGGTGTATGGTAATGGTTGCTACTTCATATATTTGCAAATGACTTGAAAAGAAATGAGGGGAGAGGAACCCTGAATTCTTAATGAATGCAAGGAAACCAGCTCGCTTGCTTTTAATGTTGGCTTTTGTTGGCTTGTTTAAACAGAACTAAACCTCCTCATGCTGAAGCAAATCTCAGCGAATTACGTTCCCTGTCCAAAGCAATGGAATGAATGAAGGTCTGGCCAATGAATTGATAAAATTAATATAATACGAATGACTCAAGCTAAAACTGAGAGGAATGGACGTGCGAAGGATGTCACCAATGAAAAATGGGCAGATGGCCATGTCGATCCTGGAGAAACTGCATAAGCGCAATGGTCTCCATGACATTCCTTAACCGTTCAGTAGTCACCTACCAAGCTACAACCTACTGGCGGATTTTTCTCAAAGGAACAGAGATCCTTGGTCGTTGGCCGGGACATCTAAATGGCTACAAGACTGAATTGTGACAGAATCTTCTGCACCATTCTCAGCCAAATTATAGAAAGTAAGAACAGAATTAAGCTGATAAGTCTTAATTGCGAAATCATATTTCAATTAAACTGTTGGAGTAGGATAGGATAAACAATAAAGCGTTTCAATCATGATGAATACCTACCCAATAACAAAGGAGAGACGAATTTTTTTTCATCTACTGGCAAAAGCAAAAAAAAAAAAAGGAAGAGAAGGAATCCATGTGAGCGATAAGGTTTCCCTTCAAGAAAGGCTCTCCTGAGTTTCACTAGCAGAAATCAGAACAAGTGATTCGCTAGATTATCTTAAACACGTAGCCATGACAAGAGATCACTCAAAAAACTACAGGATTATTCACTTGCCCAGTGCCAGTAGCCATCAAAAAGTCGCCCTCACAGACCAACTTCACCCCCAACACAAGCTTTCCCTTCCATCTTGCAATTTCAAAGCGCTTCTGTAACTTGACAAGTGTCATCCTCATAACTAGGGTGTCACCTGCAATGACGGGCTTCCGGAATCTTACTTTGTCGATTCCAGCAAAGAAGAAATTCTCACGAGAGCCTCCCACCTCTGGCTGTAGCATAACCAAGCCACCAACCTGTGCCATTGCCTGGACAGCAACAAAATGCATCATTTTTATTTTTTTTGTGGATGTAAAACCTCCCAAAGTGGTGACGCTTGTAGCAGCTCATGTCTGAAAAAACATGAATTTCTAACTCCGAGACAATTCCTAATCGAAATTTCAGAGTCACCAACTAAAGATTTGACAAGTCCAATGATATTCCTTGTAGAAAAGAAGTCATGAGATGTTCAGTCCATTTAAATTTTCTATAGAAGCTAAGTAGTTGCTATGGCCTATGCTTGACTAATGACTAACTCATGTAGAATCCGCAACACAAACATGGTCCTCTACACATGCAGAACCTCCCAGCAGAGACACAGCCAGGGCAAAGGATAGCTACTGGCATCTTGTCATAAATGATGTTCTGCTTTCTCACAATGGATTGGCCATGTGTAAAATCAGATGACATATTTCAGGAGAAATTGCACTTAGGTTCTACTGTTTTTTTTTTGGTAAGGTAAGCAATCACTTAGGTTCTACTGTTTAATTCCTTCACTAGAAAAGAATTCAACACAACTTACCCTCAGGTCGTTAAAGAGGGTTGCTTAGGTGATAGTAACATGATCAGTAGCAGAGATGTAGTCAGAAACATTACTCTTGGCTGAGATAGTGAAGCACTAAGCGTAAGCACTCAGAATGTAATTTATAAAGCAGATCATAGGCTCACTGAAGTGGCTTCCCCTATGCAAGGTCCAAGCTCCGGCTAGACTGCCAATACTGTCTTCCTTTGCTTTCCAAATTTATAAGACAATGATAAACAACCCAATAAATTTATATCGACAACAATAACCAAGGCCATTAAAGTTTGTATGATCCCAGCAGGAACTTGACTGCTAAATGTCGCACATTAGGCAATCCTAAGTGGATTCATCATTTCATAGCAAAATTTGTCCAATAAGGGCATGAGAATATAAGATTTGCTGGCGGTTAATGCATTTTGATTACAGATCTTCAAGGAAAACCCAACCTCGAGAAACCCAACATGGATTATTCGCACTTCATGCCGAGGACTGTCGGAACAAGAACAACCTTGGACTGAAGACGCCACATCATCTTTGAGAAAGAAAGCTAAAGACCCATATATGCCTTCACCAATTACTTGGCATTGCAACACATCAGAAGAAATTTCATTCGACTTCACACAGACCACTTTAATATCTCACTTGTACTTTAATGAAATTCAAAGTAAGAAACAAACCTCAAAAAAGGCACAGGAGAGAAGAGGGCTTTACCTCGACCATGAGAACACCAGGCATGATTGGCCTCTCGGGAAAATGCCCAGGAAAAAAGTTGTCGTTAATAGTAACATTCTTGATAGCAACAGCTGAAACTCCAGGATTGTATTCAATCACTCTATCCACTAGGAGAAATGGAAACCTAGAGCATATTAAAAAGGAAAAGTGTTCTAACTTCTATTACATTAAAAGAGATACGGCGACCGAAAAAAGCCGTTCTTTTTTTTTTCCTCGGAGAAATCGAAAGCTACGTAAAGACGCATTTACCTGTGAGGCAAAATGTCGCGAATCTGGTTGATGTCCATCACCGTCGGAAATGCAGCATATTCTGCGCCGGAAACGAAAATGCAACAGTCACCAACGTGATCTTCGAAAAGCAATCGCGATTCTCGCCACTCGACAACGACAAGGGTAAAAAAAAAAAAAAAAACTCAAAAAATCAACCCACTCAATTCGATGGGAGTGTCGTCCTTGGGATCTTGAGCTGCGCCCAGCGAGCAACGAGCCGCGAAACGGCGGCCCGTCGTCTTCGAGGCGGCGTCGAATCTGGTACGGAAGTGAACGGAAATCGGCGGCAACACAGTCGATCGGCGAGGAGCGAGAGAAGAAGGCGAAGAAGAAGAGAGAAACGAACCGGGAAGAGATGATGCAGCCATCGGGCAATGGGTCGGGCAGAGACGAGTTGAAGGATGAAACCCAGGAGAGAAATGAAAGAGAGGGAGTGATGGATTTGGGTATTTATGAAGAGGGCAGGTGAAATCGGGCGAGAGAAACGAGGGGGAAGCGGTGTTGTGAGTGCTGAAGTAGATCAGAGCAGGCAAGAAACCCACTTGCCCGCTAACTGTTTGTACATGTGCACGAGAGAGAGAGCGCGAGCCTGCAGCGTGGCCGGGACGGTGAATCCCAAGCTTTTCTCCTTTATATTCTTACCGATGATTAATCACATCGCATGAACTTGATTCCCAATGGTTTCCCTAATATTTGTCCGTTCGAATAGGGCGGCTAGAGGTAACAAGCCCATTTTTATACCTACTCCAATCCAAGTCCAATCTGAACCCTCCCCAATAAGTCATATTTTAAGCATGACCATTATTACATCAGCAAATTACTGTTTCTGTGAAAATGAAAATCAACAACTTGAAAAGAACGATGACAAAAAAAAAAAAGAATTTTGAGAAGGGTGAATCTCAATTAAAATGGAAAAAAACAACGAATTGAAAAGCGAAAGAGGACGTGACTACATCATATCCGCAACATATCTGTGAAAAAGGACAAGTAGAAGCATCCTAGCCCCCGCCTAGATTGGGCGGACGGCTGCGATGCGCTCGCTTATGGCCAGCCTTCATTGGCCATCTCTGGGCCTCGGCCGATAGAGAGAAATCGAAAAACAAAAAGGAAATAATAAAATATAAAACTAAGTAAAAAATTTTAAAAATCATAAAATTATAGAATTATCAACATCAAGATCGGCCATATCGTGTAAGACTGTCTATATCCACATTAGTGATTTTCGTTCAAAATTGACCGAAAGAATGATATTGGCAAATTATCATGTTTAAGACTTCATTGATGGTCGTACAATAAATTTATAGTTTTTTGGATAATTTTCGGCATGCCAAAATTATGCTCCGTTTGTTTCACGAGTAATTATCTACTCCACAGAAATAGTTTCATTATCAACAATAATTTATATGTAAACATTTTCGTCGACAATGAAAATAATTTTTTGTCTATTCATTTTTGTAGGCGATGTAAGTGATCGCTTTTAGTATAGATATTTTTCAAATTATTCATTAAAATAAAATAGACGGGGCCTTAGCTAAAGCGGTTTTGGGTGAAAGTTGGGTCTATTTCATACCCACCAAGATCCATTCTTAATTGGGCCCCATTTTGTAAATATGTTTGCAATTTGTTTTAAAAACTTGAAGTCACGCATATTCCACCACTCCAGTCGCTTCCCCTCGCCTCTATACGTCAGCAAAAGAGTTTTCGAACTTTCACCCGTCAAGCGATTGTGTAATTTTTTTTTTTTCAATCAATAATATCAACTTTTCAATTTTGATTCAACATGATATTTCCATACATTGGTAGAATAATTATGGTGCACATGTTGATATCGGGTACCCGTTAAACATTTAGATTAGCATCCTATGTGTCCTCTTAATATAATGCTACATCTACGGTGACATTAAAATGCTCAAAATCTTTAAATTAAAAAAAAAAAAAGGTTCTTGTAACCATACTTCCCCCTGGCTTGCTCGCCACCACCGAACGGCGCAAACCACCATAATCATACGTGGACAATAAAACTACGGCCCAATACCCAAAAAAACATTAAACTTTGTCCCAATTATACCCAAAACTTTTTTTGTCTCGTAAAAAACTCTAAACTTTTATTTTTGTCCCAATTCTACCGGCCTAACACCCAAAAAAACCCACAACTTTAGCTTTGTCCCAATTCTACCAACCTAATACATAAAAAAAAAAAACACATAACTTTAGCATTTATCCCAATTATATCCAAAAATTCTTTTTGTCTCATAAAAAATCCAAAACTTTTACTTTTAATCAAATTATACTACAGTTACTCTTCCATTCATAATAACTGTTAGTTAATCATATACAGCATTACCACGTTGTTAAATAATTAGACCTCAACAAAGTTAAAATGAAAAAATCTATTAACTTTTTTTTATGTTGTATTCTTCTCCTACACATTGTCAGGAGATACAGAGCCACTTAAGGTGGTGTGTTTCAGATTCTACCCAGCACCCAACAGCCCAAAATGACTAGTCGTGGAGATTTGATTATCTAGACAAATAATCTCAAATCTTGCTATCCTTGAAACCTGCTGATCTTGTTATCCTTGAAACCTGTTGTTTTTGAATTTCAAAAATTTATTGGTAAGTTTGATGAAAAAATTCAAGCTACGTAAAATTAACTAATAGTAATTAAAAACAGAACGATCGTGGTAGTAGAATTGGGTCAAAAGTAAAAATTTGGAATTTTTTATGCAATAATTTTTTTTGGATATAATTGGGACAAATGCTAAAGTTGAGGATTTTTTGAGTATCAGATCGGTAGAATTGGGATAAAAGTAAAAGTTGTGGATTTTTTATAAGACAAAAAAAAAATGGATATAATTGGGACTAAGGCCAAAGTTGGGTGTTTTTTATAAGACAAAAAAAGTTTTGGGTATAATTGGGACAAAGACTAAAGTTTGAGGTTTTTTTTTGGTATTAGACCATAAAACTACACGAATGATAAGCCCCCGTAATTTTTCTTTTGGGCCTGGACATGGCTCTTGGGCCTTTTGCAGAAGGCCGGATGACCCGAACCCAAAGGAAACACCCGACCCGGAGACCGCAGACGCCTAACCGGATTCGAGTAATCCAAGCAGGAGAAAACCATCGCCGTCATCGTCCTCAGCCCAAAATCCAGAGACCGATCTCCGATCTCTTCTCACGCCATTTTCGTCAATTCCTACGGAAAGAGGCCATGGACGTCCAGCGCAACACCTCGCCTTCCACCTCCTCCTCCTCCGCCTCTTCTGTCACTCCGAACTCTTTAACCGCCGTCGCGACTGCCACCGCCGCCACCGACGACCCGATGCACACCTGGTGGGAGTCCATTTCCAAGGCCCGCGCCCGCATCGAGTCCCTCTCCTCCATCCTCTCCTTACCTCTCTCCTCCCTCACCGACTCCGACCGCCCCGCCCTCTCCCTCCTCTCCTCCTTGCCTGTCTACTCTGCCCTTTCCTCCGCCCTATCCGACCCCCTTTCGGGCTCCGGCTCGGACCCCCTCTGCCACTGGCTCTACGACACTTTCCTCTCCTCCGATCCCCACCTCCGCCTCGTCGTCTTCTCCTTGTTGCCCCTCCTTTCTGGTCTCTACCTCTCCCGCATCCACTCCGATCCCACCCCGTCCCTCGCCGGCTTTGAGGCCGTCCTCCTTGCCATTTATTCTTCCGAATGCAAGGCCCGCGCAGGCAAACCCTCACTGATTGCGATCCCAGACCTCTCCCAGCCCTCTCTCTACCACAGTCCGCGCACCCGATCCCCTGCGCCGCCGTCCCGTGCCTCTGCCGGGGTTTTGTGGCCGCCCCTTGAGCCGCAGGTTGCGGTGAAGTCTACAAAAAGGGCCGCGATAGTGGGAATAGCCCTGGATTGTTATTATAAGCAGATCTCTCAGATGCCCTCATGGTCAAAGCTCGAGCTTTGCCAGTTCGTGGCAGCTTGGGCGGGGCAGGATTGCTCTTGCAGGAGGGAGTTTGATGGTGATGCGGAAAAAGTTGATGGATTCAGGGCTTTGGAGGATGGGAATGGCATTGAGAATGAAATAGAGGTTGATGGTGTTGTGGAGGAAGTTAGGAACTTCGCAATTGAAGAGAATGGTGTGAATTTGGAGCCAAAGGGTGCGAGAATCCCGCTCCCTTGGGAGCTTTTGCAACCCGTGTTGAGGATCTTGGGCCACTGTTTGTTGGCTCCTTTGAACGCAGAGGAAGTCAAGGACGCTGCTTCGGTTGCGGTCAGGAGTTTATATGCGAGGGCTTCTCATGATTTGGTTCCCCAGGCAATCTTGGCTACGAGGAGTCTCATTCAGCTTGACAAGAGGGCGCGCGAGGCTGCAAAAGCGGTTGTAGCGGCAGCGGCTGCAAATGCATCTTCGAATGCGAACACGCCGAGCAAAGCTAAGAAACCTGAGATTCTTTTGGTGTCCAAGTGATAATTATTTTGGTTACTTTTGCCAGTGTTGGATGTTGTTGTATAGACAGCTCAAAATCATATAGTTTACTGAGCATCATGTGTTGGTTCTTGAACTGGTATGTGTGTATTGATAGAGGTGAAAAGTTCATCGGCTGATACGTAGGAATGGGGTTCTGCCCCTTATATTTCGTTCTGGAGAGTTTATGATCTTCTGCTGTGCTTGGATGCACTTCCTTGATGCTTGCCAAAATGTTTTGTCTGTAACCCATGAAATTGTCTCTTTTTGTCCATCATGTTGTCATGCCATGTGAGGATTATCCTTTTTTACGCCAATGTGCTGGGTGATTCTTCCTTTTAGTGGTTGTGTTTCTTAGCAAATCGATGCCATTTGCTGCTTATGAAGTTGATTATTTGATGCTTATTCGTGTTGATCCATAATTTAGATCCCTATGCTACAATTTTTTCTGGATGCTGCACCTCGCATAGATTCAGTTGTGAAGAGAACCTAATTGTTTATCTTCTCCAAAAAGGCACTGTTGCCTTGTAAGTTATGATAAGGTCTTCCATGCGGTCGCTCATTCCTTCTGCAATTGGGCTTTAACTAGTTCCTTTGCTGGTTCACCTTTTACTTTTGACTCGGTTTCTTGTTCAATTAGGTCGGTTGTGGGTAGAGAATGTATTAGTCCCTGTAGTACGGTCTCAAATTGGATGAATGCATATCCATTTCCCAGCAGAAAAAAAGAAAGGATAAAGTCATCTGGACTATTTCTCACACTGTTTGATGTTCTTGAGCTAGTTGATTTTTGCAATGAAATGTTTGTTGTTCCACTGTGCGCAAGAGTGTGTCTGTGAGAATTCAGTTTAACTCTAGAATAAAATGAGACCCATTTACTGGTCATCGTATTCTTGTGAACTGTGAGATCAACATTTTACAGATCTATGAGGTAGGCTGAAGGATGATAGTTGTTGCCATGAATTTGTGGTCCATGGAAAGGAGTGATGGAAGGACGAGCTGCCGTTAATTTGTTGTCTTTGAAAATTTATTAATACAAAATTCTTGTTAATCGACAGTTCTTTCATGGACGATTCACCGTTGCTGAATGGTAATTTCTTTTCTGTTGTAGCTCGATAGGATAGTCTGAACAATCCGAGCAGTTGCTCTTCATATGCATTCTGGATACTCAATTTATGGTGGATAGAATTGTGGATGAATAACTACCTCATCCTGCACAGAAATGCTTTTGAACTGGACTGTATTTTTTAGTCATGAATCCCTGTCTTGGGGGGAGGGAATGAAGAGGGAGGGAGGGAAGATGTCGGGTTTTAAATGAACTGAATGACACAGAAATTTAATTTAGTTGAGAAGTTAATCCTTCCAAACTCCGGGCCAAAAAGTTCTAGTGCATCTAATGGAAGAACATTTCTAGGTAGGGTAGGGTGGACCCAAGAAGACAGAAAAATTGAGTTTATTTATTAACTGGTTTAGTCCCTACTGAGTTGTCTACTTGTAATTCTTTGCTCAAGTGTCGATGAATTGTTAAGAGAAGGGGGTTTTACTATTATATCTGAGCAAGAGGGAAGAATTGCACATTCTATTGAGAGGTGGACAATGGAGAAGTCGTTGATCTATGGATGGATATGCAAATAAATTTAAGGTAAAGCCTTCTGCTCCTTTAGACTAGCAACGAACTGTCTGCCTGCAGATTGTTGTAACTTCTACTGTTTGATAGAGGTTTGGCAAGCCAATCGTTAGTTTTGGATCGTCAATTTCTGCTCTGGCGAGTATTTATGTAGGTTACGCTATATTTTTGGGCTCTTGGAAGTCAAATGTGATCAGTATGGTTGTAAGAAATGATAGTTCAAAGGACAGATATGCATATTAGTTGGTTGCTGTGAAAATGCAGATTTCAGGGCACACAGTGCCGATAGCTGACGTGTTGGTGACATAACTAGATGTGTATGCCTGTGTTTTCTTTAGACTGTAGCTATCCATGGTTTTGGCTGAGATAGTTCTGTTCTTGGTTGCTTCAGATAACATGTTCTTTCCTTGGTTTATGTGCTGGTCTGCGATGATGTCTTGGCGAATATCTAATGAGGGTCTACGACTCTAGATTGATTTCATCAGGAAAGTCCTTTTGGAAGCAGCAGTCAGAGTTTTGGTCCTGAAATTTGTACACCGAGGGTGTTATGTAGTTCTGAATTTTTTTTGGCCAATAGCTTCGGCTCGTTTGAAATTTGAATTGCATTCCTTTGAGGAAGTTATGCTTCATGGTGTGATCTTATTTGGGTTAAAATTGTGCCTCGTTGATAATCTATCTGCTGGTTCATCTCCTGGTATGGAAAGAGGGGGAGGAAAAGGGCAGCGAAAAATCAAGAGTTCGGTGGAATTTGGACCATTTATATCATCGTACATCCGTGACCATCGCTGACCTGCTGACCAACTACCGGGATACAAATATATTATTACAAACTCTTCCCTAAAAACTATATTTAACGATAACAAATAGGACTCTAGAGTCTAGATTGTTAGGAAGGCCTTCTCCTTATTATAAGAAAATGATTTGTTTATGAACAATTTCTAAATATTATAACAAACTTCAAATGAGTAATTTTTTTTTATTTATTCAATTGTTTTGTTTGATGAAAATATAAATATTACCAAAAAAACATTTTTCTTTTTATTTTTTCAAGTTTAAACTAAAGTATTCTTTCATTTTGCAAGCATAAATAACAAAGAATGCGTTTTTCTCGGAGCCATTGTAAAGCAAATTTACCACTAAGAAATCATTCAACATCTGTTCCAGAAAAAAAGTTTCTTCACTAAATACATAAAATTTCTAATCCATTGAAGATTTTGTGAATGTGGACTTTTGACCTCTCCCACCACCCACATATCTCGATAAAAGCTTTCTGAGTTGGCTAGACTACTAAGCATTTGGTTTATTTATTTCGCAAAAAATGAACGATTTGAAAATTATTTTTCTAAAATTGATCGCTTATTTCGCTTACAAAAATGAACAGATAAAAAAAATTTCTATTGTCCACAAAAATGCTTAGGCATAAATTATCATTGTGATGAAAAAATATTTTGTTGGGTAATTATTCCAAGCGATATAATTATCGTTTTTAGGAAAATATTTTTCAAAACATGTATTTTTTGCGAAATAAACAAACGCTTAGGATATTTTATCTTAGAAAATTCATCTATCTAACCAACTTAAAAGTATACGTCTGATAATCATATTTTCTTCTCACCTATAGAATTATTTATTTAAAGCCACCATCTAGTTTTGAATAAATAATCAGAAATCACCAGAAATCCCCACGGGAAGATAAGAAATCATTGAAATTCATGGTCAAGATTTTCATCTCGGGGACGACAGCCATTAATTTTATTCAAATGCAAAGCACTACATATTCCCTTCTTTTAATTGAGTCAACCTATCCACTTCGGATTCAATAGAACGCACCATGAATCAGCTTATGCCGGTTCTAACACATAACACTGTAATCCTGGAATTCGATTAGTCTTCAATGATCTAAATCATGCATTAATGGCGGAGCATATTTTCCTAATTTCACCATCCGTCCCGGTCTTCACACCAATGTTACTCATCTTCACCATCGACCTAGCAAACTCCGCGCTGAAGTCCAACCGGGTCGGGCCTCCACCGCTCAGGAAGCTCTGCACGAAAGCTCTCGTGGAGGTGTCGGTCCACAGCTTCTGATCGGACGCCAAAATTCCCCTTCCGCTCCTTAAGTTTGCGAAGAAGGACGCGTCGAAGCGGTTGGGGCTGCCGGTGTCAAGGGCGACGCGCCTCGTGCCGTCGCCGTCTTTTGGACACAGAGATTGGAGTTGAGAAACAAATGAAGGATCAATGGAAGGGTCAGCTCCGTTTGAGGTGGTGGTGTTGAAGTCGTAGAGCCTGTCCCGGAAGACCCGGCAAGCTCCAGTTCCTATGGTGTGCCCTCCTGTAAATCCATATTGGTTAGGTTTGGACATGCTTTAATATAGCACTTCTCTGTTGCCAACTTTAATTGAAATACTGACCAACAAGAGCAACAAGATCAAGGGTGTTCAGTCCTAAGTCAGCAAACTTTTGCTTTTGCACATCAACTGAATCCCGGAAACTTGGCAAATTTGCAGCATCAGATGCAGAGGAGACCCGTCCATCTCTGCGTCCCGTCGGCACAGCCCAACTTGGTCCATTCGTCTGCATTGAGATTCATGAATCACATCACTCAAAATTTCTCGAATGTCTGCAGATTTGGAGTTTTAAAAGAGATCAATCGTGTTGCTGCTGCCAAGATGGAAGCACGGGATTGTTACATACCAGAGCAACGGAATCACGGGCCGCGATAGCGAGAATATCAGCACAAGAAACGACGCCGGGACACGCGGCTTCGAGCTGGGTCTTTGCGTCGTCGATCACGTCATATCCTCTCAACCCCCCGTTCAGAGGCGACGTCTTCTCAGTGCTGGGCCCATCGAGGAGGACCGAACCATCGCATCCCCGGACGAAGCAGTCATGGAAGTGCATCCTCAACAGCCCGGGAGCCACGGTGGGATCGGACCGGAAATGTGCCTGCACCGCCGACCTAATGACGGCCTCGGCACGCGGACACGAACGCGAGTAGAACCCTACTCTCGTACCTTGTCCTCGCACAAAGGTTGGCGCAATGCACAATGCGAGGAGCATCACGAACAAGGTGGTTTTTTCCGAAAGAGAAGCCACCCTCCATTGTTACGAAAAACGGAGGAATAGAGTGAATACACCCAAGCTTACAATACAGAGATTTGAATATCTTAAGATGTTCTGGTTTTGCGTGAGGCAATGCATGCACAACGTGGACGTATATATAGTGTGCAGGAGAGGTCAAGCTATGGAGGAGAAGTATAGAAAGAAGGCTAGCGTCGGGGGCGAGAGAGAGAGAGAGAGACAGGGTCCTACACGGAGTTTCTTGTATCTTTCCAGTGAGTGGAGTGGATAAAAAGAGGTGGGAATGGGAAGACAAGAGAGCATGTCTAGTGCTCGAGCTCTGCATGGGTTTTTCTTTTTTTTTTTTCAAGTGCATGTCCTAGGGAACAGTACAAAATGCCACCATATGAATCTGCATTTTCACAGAGGAAGTTCCCAGGAAAGCGAACGGCACCAGCGTTTGTCGCCTAAAAACGAAGATGGGGGCGTTTGACCCCTAGGTCGCACATGGAGAGACGATTCCCGACATGCACTGCAGACCTTGGGCTGGTTCGAACAGCACAACTGTGTGAAAGGTCGTCGCGGAGGAGAGTCAGAATAGGCGGAAAAGGATGTCTTCTTCCTCTTCCAGAGCAGGATAAAAGCCAAAACAAGAAGAGGGGTACGTCGCCTTGTTAATCATGTGAAGTTTGGCCTTTTTGCCATTCTTGCCTTGCCCAACCCAATCGGTCAAAACCGCGTCGGGCCGGGGGGCCATGCGGAGCGCACTGCAGAGATAGAGAAGGGAATAATACATCCAAGCGCCAAGGGCTGACCAAAGTCAATTCTCTTCCTCGTTTCTCTCTCCCTTCTGAAAAAAAATTAGGTGGGCCGGAGCCAACACGTATCCATGCGCCCTGGCAAATCGCAAGAGGACACATGTCCTCTCGCCCCCTCCTCTCTCTTCTATCTCTCTATCTCTCTATAGTTACGCCCTCTTCTTTCTCCTATCTCTCAACCTCTCTCTCTTGCTGCGCGAGAAGACACGTATCCTCTTGCGATTAGCCGAGCTACACGAACACATATTGGCCCCGGCACACCAAATGCTTTCTCCTCTCTTCTCTTCCTTTTTGGAGGCCGCATAACTTTGTTGCTCATGTATTTTTGGGTTATGGAGTTCTTTT
Organism: Psidium friedrichsthalianum; assembly: GCA_019149425.1. Taxonomy (NCBI): domain Eukaryota; kingdom Viridiplantae; phylum Streptophyta; class Magnoliopsida; order Myrtales; family Myrtaceae; genus Psidium; species Psidium friedrichsthalianum. Next base: position 23,718 of record JAGVVM010005082.1, read on the forward strand.
ATTTATTTCTTTCTTTCTTTCCTTTTAGAGCTTCTCATATATGTGCAGTCTTAAAATATCTCTCTTGCTATGGAGTTACATGCTGCTTCTTTTTTTGTGTACATTATGCAGTTTTCCTCCACCTAACATGGTATCAGAGTTCGGTTCTATCAAGTCTATTTGTGTGTTCTTCAACCCCGTGTCCTGCTATATGGTCTATGCTATTGTAGAGAATGGTGATGCTTGGTCGTCGCATGTTTCGAAAGGTATCCTTCTAAATTGGACATTTCACCTAGATAATGATTTCGTGCGGATAATTGTTGTAAAAGGGGAGGGTCAAAGTGCCCAAGTATTAATATTTGAATTCCACAAGAGAAGAGTCACTAGCTGTCCTCACTAGTAATGATGTAGACATTAATCAAGAGGTAATTTGGTTAAGCAGTAAGCATCGCAAACTCTCCATAGAAATCCTCAGAAGACGATTCAGACATGGGAAAGTACTTGTTATTGATACCCATGGAAGAGAACTCAATTCTAAAAATTTCAATTGTATCAATTGAATTTTAAACTTTTTAACAATTTACCAATGCAGTCCGATCAATTTTGGCCGAAAATCACTGATATAAATACTAACCATCTTACATGGCAAGACCGACATTAATTCTAACACATTTTAATATGTTTTTCTTTTCTAATTTTTTTATTCTTTCTTTCTTTTGCAACTTGGGGTCGGCTATGGCAAAAAGCGACCTTGCCAGCCACAAGCGGTAAGGGCCACAACCAAGGGCCTTCGCACCCTTACCAAGATCCAAGCGAGGGCATCGAGCTCACCCAAATCCAAGCGAGAGCCACAATGCCCCTGCCAACCCACTGTTGGGAAAGAAGAAGAAGAAAGGAAATAATAGAAAAAAGAAAAGAAGAAAAAGTAATGAAAGGTTTACAAAATTGTCAATATCAGTGCCACCCGTGTCACGTAGGATGGTTGACATCCATATCAGTAATTTTCGGCCAAAATTGGCTAGATAGACTACGTTGATAAAATCATCAAAGATTTAAGGTCTCAATTGACACAATTGAAAAATTTAAAACTGAATTAACATCATTCATATATTTAGGAATATATTTAGGACTCTTTTGATACTGTTCCCCCTGCATTGGTTGCATTAGAATATCTTATGCATAAACCTCATTTTCCCCTTAATTCTAACCGTGGACTTTCACATTCTTCGTCTGGACTTGAGCTGATACGAGAGGCATCCGATGTTCACAGTTCATGCACCAAACAATGCCATTCATTTCCATAGGTGCCTAACCTACGACCCAGGAATTATAAACCATGAACACTGCGGTGCAGAAAAGTTCTTCGTAAGTGCCCTTACTCCCCCGTTTGTTTTGATGTCTCACGCAACTAAATAAGACATCTCCATTCTCATGCGCATCCGTTTCTGATTCATTCATACTGCACAGATGACCATATCTTACATTAAAATCGATTGACTCCGCAAACCAAAGTTGTACAAAAATAGTTCTCAGCAGCAACCACCATTCACGAGCACTGGAGGGTTACAATTCCATATACAAGGCTAACAAACTGGCTCTCCCATTGAGTGCCGGGCGTAACCATGGAATGCCTTTCCGAGATACCTCTGCTGCCGTATGTCAAGAAACTTCATCAATGCACTTTCTCTGTGGTCCATTGCTAAACAATCGACTGTGCAGCGGCGCCTCTGAATACAATTCCTTCACAATCACAGTGTCTGATTCACCGTCCTTTCCGCTTGGCGTCCTGGATATGAAGCATGAGCTGCAAAATAGGGAAATAGGTCACTCTGTCACTTTGGTCCGCTTGATGGCAAAGATAAGGAGATATCTAACTTGCCTTGGTCCCCACATAAAAAGTCAAGAGCATGCCAACAAGGATAGGCCATCCTGCAAGATGGAATAATCTATCAACGCAGGCGCTCCAACATTCAGAAAATACGAAGGAAAAGGGACAGGTGAAAACAAAGATGAGAAAATGGCTATGCAAGTGGCAAGAACTAATCGTTCAAGTTCAAGAAAATGAGATGGGTCATCAATAAATGCCGTATATAGTGATATGAAAGGACAAAATTGGCGTAATATCTCAGATGCTAAAGAGCAATGCAAAAGAGAAGTGGCTCAAGATCTCCGCTTGCCCACTATAGCAGCATCCATGCATCTCCTCCCAAACTCTAGTTGCAGTTTCAAATTAACGGAAAATGAGTTCAAAACCACAACGAATCCTGAGTTCTTTAGCACTGGATTAACTATCTACAGAGCATCAACAGACTCGGATCTTGTGAAGTGCTCCACACTTCTGTGTAAACTAAAAAACCGAAACAAAGATAACTAGTGCATTGACATGGTCCAATTGGCCTTAAGTCGTGCATCTCATGCAGAGAGCTTGTGCCAAAATCTTTTGCATTTCATGCAGAAAGTTTGGAGAGACTGGCGGGTAGAAGAATGTCTTATTTGTCAAAGGCACAACTTGCATCATTAATCCGATCCAATCAACCAGCAGGCTCCGACAGCCCCTATTGAGAAATCTTTAAACAACATCAACAACCTATCTTATTCAAATATTCGATCCATATCTGCCTGAAAGTTTAAAGAGAACAGTCTGCAGAAAAAAAAAAAAAAGAAAAAGAAATTAACATTGTATTGTGAACCCAAAGGTGGCCCATTCTTCTCTAGTATGCCACACAGGTACCACATCCATTGACCACACAAAGACCCTATTTCCAGATGACGAAGTACTGCTGAAATGCAATAAGCACTGAAACATCAATATTTGGATATGTATTGAGTAATGGGGAAAAGTTATCTAAAAACACTTGTTATCCAAAAGTGATCTTAATGACTCACTATCACACAAAAAAAAAAAAAAATTTACAGATGATGCATGTTTAGCTCTGGTAAAATTGGCAATATTGGATATACCTTCTTTCTGAAGGAATCGAGCAATTAACCAACTGATACCGGATGGTCCAATCACAAAGCCGACAAGATTTGCAACCTGATGCAGGGAAACAAAAAAGATGAGACATTAGATATAGTTTCATGGAAAAAATAGTCAACATATTACTGACCAGGAGATTTTAATGCCCAATGGCATCTTTGTCTTAATCAATACAAAAAAAATGCACCAAAGAACTCTTGTAAAAATAGAATTTAAGACTATTGCCGAAGCCATGAACACAACAATGACAGACCATGAGGCAAGTGATTGTGACAGCACCAGCGATTGCACTGACTTCTCGAAAGAATAACTCTCCAAGAGTGTTTTCAACCTGATAATAAGTCAAAGCAAAAATTCAACCCAAAAATTATGAAGCCAGAACAGGTAGATTAAAAAAATCTAAAAACAGACAAAGAAACAACTTCGCCTTTACCTAGTCAATTGTAACTAACGTAAGATCTCTAACGACCATGCACGCTAAAACCTGATTGTTGTGGATTTATCTATAACTCCTTGCATTACCAGTTTGCGTCATTTTTCTCCTCAGTCTTCATGGCCTAACTTCTGTCTTGCCATCAAAGTTTATTTAGCTATCCAATAAACATGTTCTACATCTACTTGAACAGCTCAAATCTGCTAGTCTTATCCCATCAAGCTCATCACCGCCAATTTATGCAATCAAGAGGAATATGAGCATAATTGAATGATGCTAGTTATTCTCCTTGTAGCTAGTAGACAACCAGTGAAAAAACTAGGACGTTGCATCAAAGGCAGCACTATATTTATCGCAAAATTAAGGAATCCAGGTCCAGTCTAGAACCCCCACATATATCAAAGGTCTACAAACATTCCATCACCAAGAATCATCAGTTGATTTCATTGCAAGGAAGTTGTAGTAGTTGCAGATCCTCTAGAAACACAGAGCAACCAAATTCCACCAATGCGTAGCCAAATTCAAAGAACAACAATTGTCAGGCATAATACCATCAAACTCCAGTTTATTCAAATCAAAAGCTTCTCTCTACCCAAAGGATCTCAGTTTGGCTTCATATGCTATCCTTTATCTTCCCATTATCTTACAGGATAGGAAACTTTACTGAATGCAGGGGAAGGAAATGACCCTTAAACTGCATATCCGGTAAATTTACCCAAAACCTGCAAGTTTTGATTTATGCAAGATGAAGGCTAAATTATACTTGCTCTTAGTGCTCTGTTTCTTTGTCCACGTTTACTACTTGTGTCGAGGATGGGGAACTTCTAACAGAATCGACGCCGCAACAAAGATATTTGGCAAAATAGAAGGCATCACCTGAAATGCATTCGCCACTGACTTAAGTACAAGTTCTGGAACATAGAACAAACAAGTCAACCACGCCCACGATAGAAGTTTCCTGCCATTTAAATGCATAAGCTGTGAGATAAGATGTATACCATTGAGCTCGTGCACCTAATTCCTCCATCAGACCAAAGAAATTACTGAACAAGTTTCTTAAGGAATTGTAAGTACCATTCGAGGTCATGCCACAATCCTACAAATGTGAATATAACCCATATGTTGAGTAGTTTCCTCTGAGAACCTCCTAGAGGGATGTACATGTACCTTACATGGTGGAAATTCAGAAAAATATGAGTCGATGTCAACGGGAGAAGTACAAACAATAAAGAGGAGGAAGTTGCACCTTACAAGCCATTTATTAAAGGAGGCATGCCAGCTTTTCCAAAAACTTTCCAGATTATAGCAATTGTTTACGCACTTTGGCATATTCTCGGGAGCCTCAACCCCACATATCTACAATTGCAGGACACCAACTCTATTAAGCAGGAAGGTCAGCAATGCAGATCAAAGATGCACAAAGAATCCCTTGCCCAAGGAACTAATGAGGTACAAACTACAATCAAATCCTGGAAAATTACCAGTGACCAAAGTCGGAAATAGCGCCAGATCAGAAAAAACTTCAGCCACATAAAGTTTAAAACCTGTGCAAACATGAGAATGATTCCAAAAAGGAAGTTAGGTATTTCAAATTCACGAGTAGTCCACAAGAAAATGCAAAAAAAATTAAAAATAAATAAATAAATAAAAATAAACGTATAATCCACAGAAATAGGTTCACTTAAGTGAAGTTGTCTCTGCCATACGCACCTTTACTCGTTTTTTACACAATACCCTTTATTGCATTAGTCCATTTTTACAGCCAAACAGCACCTTGGTCCATAACTATAATTTGCTCTAGAGTATGCTGCCCATCCTATCTCAGACGAGAAATATACTTGGTTTTCATACTATGATTTTCCAGGCGAACTGCTTTTAGAAGCATCTATAATTACATCCATATTGAACTAGTACTTGCCCTCTGCCCTCGCCAAATGTGCTGATTTGAAGTTTTCAGAAAATATCAGAGCCTAAGGTTCCTATTTTTCCCTTTCACCAGTGATTAACTCTACCTCAGGAACCCTTTACTTCATTTTTTTCATGCATCAGAAGGTATATTCTCTCAGTTACTACACAAATTTGGACTAACAATTGAGACAATAAACTAACAAGCAACAGGCTGGATACAAAAAAGACATGTACTTACTCCGTAGCCAATGATAAATACATCCATGGCTGATAGCTGCTTCCACAAGCCACTGGACATCAAACAAATTTAGTTTAAGCTACAAACGAAAAAAATATTCTCTGGTGAACATTTTGTGTGAAAGAATCACCTGTTTGCAAAGGCATTGTAATAGAAGAAATGAGTCATAAGTTCCATTAGCAGAAGACTGAATATCCATCGGAGTCCGTAGAGAACTACATCTTTAAGGGCATAATTCTTCTGTGGCGTCTCCAGCTGCGGCAACCAAAAATTCGGAAGTTCAGTGCACCAATTAAAAAAAAAAGAATTCGTCCAAATTTAGCAGTAAGATTGCATTAAATCAACCAGTAATGAGATGAAACCCTAAAATGTTTTGTATAACAAGGGGATTGACTGCACAAGCGTGACATGCCTGTATATCATCAATGGGAAGTGAGAGGGCTTATTAAATAGCAATACTCAGGATATGCTCAGCAAATTCTGGTTGCTACCAAAAGAAGAAACAAAGCCATATTGAATTAGGTATACATCACTTAGAATATGGTACTTTCCATAATTGCACCTCAAAAAATTTCAAAGCCGATTGGATGCCAATTAACATGTCCAATGTCCTAATACAAATGCTGAATGTCCACTTCGAAGCAAGAAGCTAACCACCACGTATTATCTCCTACATTCCCAAAGGAAAAATCCAAGAACTATCATAGATTTTGCACTTCAAAAGTGAAACAATATAATAGGAGAATCTATTCTATGAATTAGTTGGATGGCAAACATGATGTGAGCAGCCAATCACATTGCTCATATGATATGCATCCACCAACTTTGAGTTTGAATTTTATCCATCTACAATTGGCTCGTTTCTCCAATCTCACTGCCACATGGTATATCCAATGCACAACAGCACAAACATTTCTAATATTACGGACCCATCTAATACTGAAGGTGTCAAAGAGGCCTTACTTTCATATAAAAACCCATTAAGCATGAACAAGTAGATTAAATAGAAGAACGACATAAAATTATGATATATAAAACACCAAACTAACCTGCGAAGCAAATGCATTGAAGCTCATAATTGGCCCCGAGATGTAGAGTGGTGCATATATCAAATAACACAGGTATGTGCCAAAGGAATACTTATTACTCGGAACACTTTTTTCCTGATACCATCCAAACTTGTCAATAACCAAACTTGTTCCTAGAACAAAATGAATATCGTTCTGTTCTAGAATCCAACCAACCTGTAATATTTGGTAGCACATTTTTCCCGATTTACAAATGCGGCAATACTCAGCATGCTTCTGCACTTGGCAAAAAGAATGTCGTTAAGCAGCATCCAGCTAATGTTACTAAAACTGCATTTGTCTTAGTACATACTTTGACGAGAGATTACAGTACTTGAAAATAAGTCCAAACCGTACATGTAGATCCAACTTGAGCCAATGAAAACACTAAGGATGCAACATTTCAAAAGTAATAAGCGATGATAATACCTTCTGATCAAATCCAGAACCTTGACAGGCCCAGCAGTAATCATACCCAAAACTGACCATACGCAAAATTACTATGAAGAGCCACAAAAGCAGAAACATGGTTAGCAAAAGGCGAGAGGAAAGTACCATCTAGCTTGTGAAATTGTTACAAATCATCTCTCTCTACTTCTCAATTTCCTCATGCAAACAAGGTAAAGCACAAGACTTCCAGCAATGGTCTTTTGACAAGTAAGAATGACCATCCACAAAAAGGTCATTGGGCACGAGAAGAGTAACTAGTAAAGTAGCATCTTGTTTCCATAATGTTGTGAATTCACTCAGGAATTCACATAGTTTCCTATGGCCAACAACATATACAGAAAATCTGTGACCAAAGATTTTAATGACTGTATGCCCACTCAAGCTATGACCAATTTTAATGACATATTTACCGAAGTTAAAGCAAATTTGCCAGCGAAAAACTCCCGAAAGTTGTCCAAGAAGATCCAATGTTGCCTGTCCATGATCAATGAATTACTTGTATTAGACTTTACTCACAAGTTTATCCCTTGTGAGTCAAGGACACCGAGAACAGAAACTTACCCGAACATAGAAAAAGAGTACCCATCATAAACACGATTACATATAAGAAAGAATATGGAAAAAGTCCATAGCATAAGTGAAAAGTACTTTGTCTTCACAAAAATCTGCACAAGCATCAACAAATGAAGATATCATTAGAGGGCAACTAAACCGCCCCCCTCGTTGCATGCATACAAACGCCTTTCTATCATCCCCCATCTTAAAGTCGAATTTCCAGCATAAGAATAATAATCTAAGAAAACATGGAAATTACCTTCACAAGAAGAAAGTATAGTGAAGCAATTGACAGGACAAATACAGTGCTGCCCACAAAGAAGAACAGAGAGGGAGGATGTTAAAGAAGAAAAATAAAATGTACGAACATATAAAAAGCAGACAGAAGAATGGCAAGTATACCGCATACCATGCTCCATGTAGGTAAAGCAGGTAAGCTAAAGAAATCAGAAGCCACACGTTGGACATCCCCCGTGCTTTCAAATGAAAAAGTACTCTTGAACTATTGGCAACAAATGCAAAAATTCCAAAAACGACAGTCAGAACAGGCAAATTTCCACGAAAGTTTCTCCACTGGGCATCTGATACATCCTACACAGAGAAGAGGATATTGTCGATAGTCCAAGACAAGTGAAGGGAACATCAGCCAAATGTGCAGAACTCTTCTGTACGAGTAATTCCACTTAAGCAAAACAGAAGCCTGCTGTGTACGTATGTGCGTGGTGTATAAAACTTGAGCTTAAACTCCCTGTCCCGAGAAGTGATTTGTACTTCCTTCCGAAGCAATCAATCAAGGAAAACTGTTATTTTTTCCCAGATAAGATATGGGCAAAAGGAAGGAATGTGCTAAATTAGCAATTTATATCACAGAGTGATAAAAGACACAGCTCAAAACAAAGTAGCTTCCTAGTCCTCAAGACCTCGCCCAAAATCCCAATCAGACCAATAGGGATGCTAATCACTAAGAGCATCATTCACTGTAAACGTACATAGGGAAGTCCACCCCCCCAGCAAGATTAGAGACATACAGGTGAAAATTAGGGGCTCATCAAGTGACAAATATCCACATTGAAGTTTCAAAGGCCGGAAAAAGACATACATTGAGTCTGTCGGCGATCCAGCCAGGTCGTAGACCATAGAGATTCAACGAGTAATCTGCAATAATCATCACAACCCAGATCGCAACTCGTGCCGTGAGGCGAAATTCGCATTACAACAACAGAAAATGGAGCCCGCAGCAGCATAACTCGAGCGCGAATTACCATGAGAGAGCTGAAGAGAGCGCCGTATGATGATGGCATAGAACACGAGCGCGTACAGTACCAAAACTGGGAGCTCCCTTCGTTTCCATGAGATGGTGCTCCTGCTGTCGCTCTTCATAATCAACGACCAACACCTTCTTACAAGGTCTCGGATACGATGATTTTGCGAGGGGGGGACCGAAAGCTGTTCGACTTCACAGTGGAGGAGTCGTCATCTCTGCTCCGACTCTGCTGATATCGGAGACTCGAGCAGGAGTCACAGAGATCGCGTCTCTTTGGTTCCGCCAAAACGGAGCAGGTGTTTTTCTTTTTGCGCCAAAACCCGGAAGACAATCACCTCCATTTATTTACCGCCGGTTTCTATGTTAATTCATCTCCTAATATTTTTACTGCAAGTAGCTGAAATTGTCTCCTTAAGCTCAGTTTATTTTGCAGAAAATAAGTAAAATATAAAACAAAAAATTTCCTAAAAATGGTTATCCATTTCACATACAAAAAATAATAAACAAATAATATTTTCTTTCGCGAAAATTTTGAGGCATAAACTGTTTTTGATAATGATTATATTTCCCATTAGCTAATTATTTCAACCTATACAATTAATTATTTTTAGGAAAATATTTTCAAAATCACTCATTTTTCACAAAAAAAAAAAACTTTAATTTCTTTGTATTTTATTTTGTAAAGTACCTCGAATTTTCAAATTTGACTAATATAATGCATCTGTTAAATAATTTGTCATGTTGTGTGATTTTACTGAGGTGGTTTGCTCACTTGAGTATGTGTCATCTCTGTTAGGTATTGGCACATTATAATTGCTATATATTCTCATAGGTAGCCGAATGGAAGCTGGTATTTTTAATTGCCATATCATGAGTTCAAACTCCATTGTGTTATACCAAATAAAGAGAAAATGTGAGAGTTTTTTTCATTGATTCATACGAGTTTCTTCCCTTACTGGAAAATGTTGAGAAATTATATATGATTTTGAAGGAAACAAAATTACCATATATTATTGAAAAGACCTTAATTTTACAAAGATATATTTGAGATGCTTAATGCTTTTATTTCGATAGATGCTAGTTTGCATGGATAGAGGCAGACTCATACAAGATATATATGGAGAGATATATTTTGATTTTCATATAATCCTTACGATTTATTCAATCTTATTCTCAATTGTTTAGTAGATTAAATTTCCCTTGCTAACAATTAGTTATCTAGTCAAGATTTCGTTTCTAAGTAAAACAATCATAAAGATATTCTCGCGACTTTCCATACGAGTACTCTTGATTGAATAGCTGGTTTTGAAGATTAATCCTCGGTGTGGCTCTATCCAATAGGAAGTTCAAAATACAATGAGTATTTAAGGAGCTCAAGGTTCAAAGAGAAGAAAGTGAGATGAAGAGATCAACATCCTTATTTCAAGAGAGAGTTGCTTGTTCTAAATTATCTATTTGAGCATTTACTAATCTTGCGAAAGGTGTTGTGCATAGTTTAAATGTATAGAGTGAGATAGCTTTTGTTAAAGTGTCTGTGACAATCACAAATTTCTATAATATCTCTTTCTGATTACTCAATGAAACCCAACCAATAGGCCGTTTGATTACTTAATGAAATCCAACCAATAGGTTGTTAGTGTGGGGAGAGCGGACATAGTCTTTACTAAAAGTCAAACCATTATAATCCATTGTGTTGATGTCTTCTCTTTTCTACTTACATCTATTTACTATCTAATGGAAACATTGTAAAGTTCTGTTGTATATCCACTCCCGTCAGATTTAAAGTTTTCCGCATTATTTTATCAAGTTCAATTTTATCTACCTATTCGCCCCTTCCAGGTAATATTGTTAGCAAACAACGGAAACAAACAATGTTTTAAATGTAGAAATATTAAGACGAATCGTGTGTAATTTTCCATTTCAATATTTATGTGTAAAAACATGTTTTATTTAGTTCATTCAAAAAACAAAAAGACATGGTGTGCAAGCCACGAAATTCACAAAAAAATTACAATAAGTTCAAAAGTAGAAATTATTACAAGAAAGGCAAGCCGCAAAATATGCAAAAGATTAGATATTCGCATAATGTTTAGGGTGTTTTGTATTTATCCGTATATATATTTATTCAAATGCTCGACTCACCAAGAAATTTATCCAATGAGGCTAACTCAGTCATAAACCTTTTAATTCTGCTAATTCAGTCTTAAGTATTTTGATAATTTGTCAATTTAGTTATAAACACTTTAATCGTGACAATTTAGTTTTAAATTTTGACCTTCGTCCATTTAGTCATCAATCTTTTAAAGATTTGTCAACATAGCATCTTCAATCAATTATGTAAATAATTCATTTAGGATTAAATTTTAAAAAATTTAAAATATTTACGACTAAGTTAATATAGTTGAATGATTTAAGAGTAAATTGATGAATAGTAAAAAAAGTCGAAAAGAAGGTTTTTTTTAAAATTTATTATTATGACTTTTTGGACGGTGAGTCTCGACATCTCCACGGGGCCTCCAATGATACGGGCCGATACAAGCCCGTTGGACGGCCCAAGAAAAATCTTCCGAAGGGCGAATTCGACGTTCGCATCAACTCCCCGTTCGCTTAGCCGGATTTCCATCGGTCGCGGACCGATCGGTTTCTGACGTCGCAATCATCAACGCCTACGCGGGCACGCGAAGGTTTGATTTGCGCTCGAAGAAGTTGAAGTTGAGGAACTCACGAAGCGTCCGCATAGACGATTAAGTGGCTTTGATTCTCCGGAGGATTCGATTGGAGTTTACTCGTCAGTCATGCTAAGAGCAGCATCTTCTCCTGCGAGAGCCGCGGCTCGGGGATTCTCCAAGTCTCTGATTTGCGGGTACTTTTGTGTGTTCTTATTTCGCGTCTTTCGACATTGCTTCCAATGTTCCTGGATCTCTCGCGGCCATTTTGTTCTTTGCCTGGCTTTATGCACTTCTTTCTCATCAAATGTCGTCTCGAAGAGATAGCTTTGTTTGATGACAATGTCGAACAAAATGAACGTGAGTGGCGTCAACTCGGAGAAAAAGAAAACTAATGAGCTAGTGATAACCTTTTTTCCTCCCTCAAGTTCGGTGATCCTGTTTTTGGCATCTATCTTGATTCTTGATACAACTTCAGACTAGTATATGCACAAGGTGCTGTAGCTGACATGGGTGTTACAAATGGACTGTCAAGCTTGAGTTGGCGGTTGTTATCTTAAAATTTTTGAACTTGATTAGATAAGTTAATGTGCTCTGGTGGTATTTTCTCGAATCAACTAAATGGCAAGCTGAGGTTGTCTTCAATGTGTCCGTTGATTTACTTTGTTAGCAGCTTTGACCTTTCCTGCCATTTGAGTAGGATTCGGGATGGGAAAGAGAATGTTCCTTCCAATGGGGTTATGGTATTGTCCTTATGTGAACTTTATGACAAGGAGTGAGCCTGGTTCCATTTTGGGGTAGTTTAGACCTTGTGAGAGAAAGCCTTGTTCAGAAATGAACAAGTTCTTAGTTCAAATCTAGCTTTTGAAAGGCAATCTCTTTCGGCCTCATGTAGTTTCTTTCAACTCGTTACAGTGCTTGGGTTGTTTCCATCAAATTCCATTAAAATTAAGTCATGGCCAATTGGCCTTCTATATGCAAGTAAAATCCACGTGGATTGAACAAGTTGACTTGCCTTTTGGTCCTCCAGGAGGCCCAAGTCTGGGTTTTCACTTTCTGGCGGAACTGATTAAGTTTGTAACCCTTGGTTTTATCTGCATTACCTTAAGTTATTTGATGTGTAGCAAAATGTCTCTGGCCGATCTTCTTCTTTTGCTTGCTATTTTGACTTTTCGGTTGGGCATGTTCTTCATAACATTGTACTTGTTCTATCTGCAGGGATTCTTTCATCTGCTCTAGTTTCCTTGCTCAGCATGTTTCAATACTTCATCATTTCCTGGAAATCATATATTCATGAGGTCACATGTTCACATCAGAGAGAGCAGCAGGACAGTGAGGCTTCTCCAAGAACGAATTTTCTTTTCCCTTTCAGTTCATCCTCCACATGTGTGGAGATTAAGTACTCATGAAGGTTGTGTCATTGCTGACCAACTGCTACATGCTAGACATGTGAGCACTGCATCATTTGAGTTGCAGACAGATAAAGATGTCGTCCGGTTTGCTATTAATAAGCCTCTGCATAAAAATGGTCCCCCAACAAAAGTGAAGAAGCGGATAAAAAAGTCAAAAAAGTCAAAAGTGAACGAACTCAGGTTCTATCGGCTAAAGGCCAAGAAGAAGATGAACTCTCCCAATCCGGAAGTCAGGATCAGATATAAACTTGAAAAGTTGGACATCTCACTAGTGTGTAAAGGACAATGGAACTACTGCATCTTTATATGAGATAGTCTTCTGTTGTAGTGTGTTGAGCCCTCTGAAATGTTATTAGACGACTGCATTGCTTCTTTTTTTTTCTTTATTTAAGGTTTTTTTTTTTTGGGGGGGGGGGGGGGTGTTGGGCGAGGGGGATGCTTTTGCAGGTTTTATTTTAATTGTTCAGAAACTTTTTGGCCAACATATGTTCCACTTAGAAATTTCTCAATTTTGCTTAGAATTTACTATTTTAAAGCTATACAGACCCTGTTTATGTAGTTTCTCTTGTAGTTTACATCAGTATGATATTCTTTCGCTTGTTCATAATGAACCTTCTTACTGTATTGCAGTTCCCATTTTTTGCATCTTTGCTTGAGCATAAGATTTTTGCTCATGTAACCACCTGACAAAAAGTTATCTGCCATCCCTCCTTTGGAGAATTTTCTCTAGGCCAAGAGAAAGGAAGAATGGTTGATTGAAAAGTTAAGGAAGTTCGAGGTTCCCAAAGCACCAGCTGAAAGATATGATCCTGAGATTTTAACTGAGGAAGAGAAACATTACTTGAAGCGTACGGGTGAGAAAAAGAAAAACTATGTTCCTGTTGGAAGACGTGGAGTATTTGGAGGTGTAGTTCTAAACATGCATCTACATTGGAAAAAGCATGAAACTGTAAAGGTTATATGCAAACCTTGCAGGCCAGGTCAGGTTCACGAATTTGCTGATGAACTTGCACGACTAAGCAAAGGAATCGTGATTGACATAAAGCCTAATAATACAATAGTCTTCTACCGTGGTAAGAACTATGTGCAGCCAAAGGTTATGTCACCTCCAGATACTCTTTCTAAAGAAAAGGTGATTTCAAGCGTTCCTTTTCTCTTTGGTGACTACTTGTTGCATTGTCAAAATCTGCATAATCAAAGTAGTGTCATATAGACTACTTCACTTATATCCTTTTTACAAGGCACAATGACACGAAAGTATGGTCATAGATGATAATCTTTGGAGTTTATATGTAATCTGTCATTCACAAGCCTGATTTGGACTGATCTGTTTGCTGCCTAAAGTTAGCTCCTATTGATTTTTACTCTGCTATTTGTTTTCCTTTAGTTTATCTTGTTAACGAGACTTCCTGTTCCTGTACTATTAAACGTACGACTTTTCTAAGTTTTTTCGACAATAATACTTTCATTTATCATAAGAAAAATATTTATCTCAGTTGACACTACACATATTATAAGATGATCACTGAGGGCCAAATACCTTCCTTCCTTATAAATTTTGACTAGCTCTATTGTTGATGAATGGCTTATCTCTCTTATATGTTTCAAAATGCAGGCCTTGGAAAAGTATAAGTTTGAGCAATCGCTTGAGCACACAAGTCAGTCATTGAGAGGTTGGAGAAAGAGCTCGAAGAGTATCATGATCACCTTGCCAGGTTCAAGAAAGAGAAAGAGGGTAAACTCGTCCATTCTGGGGCTCAAAATTGATGGTAAGTGCTCTTACTCTTCCCTTTGTAGTACTTTTACTGTCTAGCTTATAGCTGAAAGGCAGCTTCTTGTAAACTATTTACAGTCGTAATTTGCTGCTTTAAAGTTATCCACTTCTCTAGTGCATGCATGATGCTAAAGTAGCGATGATTGTCTATTTATGTCTTGAGTTGACATAGTCCTCA
>JAGVVM010005083.1:0-15898 GCA_019149425.1 Psidium friedrichsthalianum
CCATTTAGTGTACTTCCAGCAGATCTGGAAACTACGTGAGCATGGAAGCAATGAAGGGCAATCAAGTCTATTGAGTGATGCAGTGGATTTACTCACATAAGTCGAGTCTGGGACAAATATGATTTGGATCTGTAAAATACTCTATGTGAAGAAATATTCGAAAATATGGAAAAAAAAAAATTGAAGAGAAGAAAGCGTAGATGCGCTCGAAAGCGACCACTAACTGTGTGTAGCACGGCCTTAGCCATGGGCAAAGGCTTACTTGTAGTCACGTGACCCTATCGAGCTACTCGCCTCGGGTGCTTGTGACCTTTCTAAAGCTTTGCTTGGGTTCACGAAAGCCCTCCTGGCTAAGGGCGCTGGGGTCAGGTGGCCACAATTGTGTCTCACCACAGCATGGTGATGATAGGGGCTTTGCCAAAGCAAGCCACAAAGGCAAAGCTAGATAATGACACTAGAAAATGCAAGCAAATTTACGATGCCATCTTGTTATTCGTGATCATTAGGGCTTAATCATAATAAATACCCTTAAAAAGAGCAATTGACAGATATAGAAATGCAAAAAGTGTCGGTCACACAAGATTATCGACAATAAATATTGGTATAAAATTAAACATAAAAAAGGTAAATTGAATATTTAGTTAGCAATTATTATGATAATGGTTTTGTCACAAAAAATCACATGGCTTGAATCTAACTCAATCACTTCATGAAATCAAAATTTACTATTGTGAAATACACCAATGTCCATGTCACTCGTTACATTAATAAGATCGGAAATTCGGACCGTCTACTAAAGAACTTGGGCTTGGGCCCATCTATCATGCAGCCCCATTCACTTGCTGGATCCAAATTCTCTCTCTCTCTCCTTCCATACACAAGAGTTTTTTAGACTCTCTTCTCCATAGGATGAGCATAATTTCGAGATAAAAATTGGAAATTGAGAACCAAACTTGTGATTCCCTATGCAATTTCAGATCTAGTAAACCAAGAATTCGATTTCTCGATTCTGCATTTTTAGATCTCTTGGCAATCATTTTGATTTTTTAATTATATTCTTCGGAACAAAAAGATGATAATCCTACTTGGTAATGGAAATAATTCTTATTCTGATTATGTTTTTCGCCAAAAATATTTTCGAGAAAAAAACATAACGAAAAAAATTGGTTTAAAAAAGATTAATTTTGAGAATCACAAAACAAATAAGGCCCCCAAATAGCTCTCACTTTTTTCATTTCCATTCGCATTGTCACTTTTCTCCTCGTTTAAAATAGAATGAGGTCTTATTTTTGAAAAAAAATATAAAGATAAAAAATAAAAATTGGAAAAAAATTTAAAAAATAAAAAAAAATTCAAAATCCCAAAAATATAATAACTTTATTAGGCTTTAGGTTTGATCTCATTTTCATAAATTTGAACATAGATTCCCTAGATTTTAATAGATTTTGTTCTTTTTGAATTAAACTCAAACCACATTTTCTAACTCCTTAGACCTTCATTAGGGTTTTTAATGATGCAATTTGTCTATGCCATGATCTTTTATTGCGCACTCTAATTTTTCTAGTTTGGATTTTGCCTAGGTTTATATACTTAGGACTTAATTAATTTTAAGAAAATTTAAAATTTTTTGAAAAAGACGAAAAATAATCATCGTGAATACTTAGCAAGCTCTCGTTCTTAAGTTTTTGTTGAATTAAGATTAAGATTTTGATTTTTTAAACAAAAATGCACATCAATGTAGGGCAGTGTAAGTGCATTTTCCTTACAGAAATGAAGTATCGCTCGTATCGGTTGTCCGCTACTCCAAAAGAGTTCGATGAAAATCCATAGTAAATGGTGAAATTGATTCGTGATGATCTTGATATAAAATTTTTTTTTGTTTTACATTAAAATAGGCAATTATATTATATAAAGAATTAACTGAATTAATTTTCGATTAATTCGAAATATATAATGACATTTCATTCAACAAGATAACTTAATAATTATTTGACTCACTTAGATAATAGAAATTGAGAAGAGCAATTGTTGTTTTGGAACAAAAATTTTGTGTAATTATCAAACTACGTTTTTCTATTTCAGTATAAAAATTTGAGTAGTTACTAAATGCATTTATTCCTCCGAAATTTATCTAGAATAAAGTTAAAAAAAGTCATCTCAGTAAGAACTACTTTTTCGAATTGGAATGATTGTTATACACATCCTTAAAACCGCCGGTTCCGTTTTCCGGTTCTCAATCTCACGGAAACCGAAACCGATGAACCCTAAAGTAGGGTTTTCTAGCTTCCTTTCGCGACTGTCCTCCTCTCAGTCCCACGCAGTACGCCCGCTCCTACTCTGTGCGATCTCCCACGCCCTCGATGGCCATTCCTCACCGTCGACTGGACTCCGCTCCCTCCCCTCCTTCGACGACGACCCTTCCCTCGCCGTCAACTGCCTCGACCTCGGCATCCACACCTCCGACGGCGTCCCGAACTTTCTCTTGCTCGCCGACGCCACCTCCCTGCCAAATCCCATCGTCCAGCGACATCTGACCAAGGTTGGGTTTATCAGTTAATCTGTAGTCTGATTTCTTTTATAACTGTCTCTGCTTCTTTGTTTGTTTGCACTGTGTTTTTGCTTGAGTTGAGCATGGCTTTTGGGCTCGTGGGAATTAGGAAGTCCCTTAAAAAATGCAATCTTTTCGTCACGCTTAGCTTGCCTTCCATTTTCTGTTCTTGCACGCGTTTGTTGCTCCTCCCTCCTGCACGGTTCTGTGAAGGATTTCCTAGCTTATTGTAGGAAATTTCGTGAGAGAGATTTGGTTCCGGCTGATTGGTTTTACTTTAAAAGAAAATTATTTAGATTGAAGTGGCCTTCAGCCTTTAATTTTACATTAAGAAGACCCAGGGGAAGTTAATGTTTTGTGAGGTTAGCTATTACTCTGGCTTCAGCTCTTCAATTTGACAATTTGGGTTTTGGTGCTTGTTTACATCTGACTTGAACGTTTTGTTAGGTTAGTTATACATAAATATGACCAGGGGATACGGGGCCCTTTTAAATTAAGCTCGAGTGCTTTCTGTTTGTCTTCTTAAATAAATCATGCAAGTGCAGATGCGGAGTCACAAAAACAGCATGGGAAAAACTAAAGGAACTCCATTTGCATCAATACTCTAGGCCATACTCAGTTTTATTTAGTTTCTTTAAAAGAAGCCAGGGTCTCTGGACAACATTATTAGTTTCTGTTTTGACAAAGCTGGAACATCAAGTATTAGTTTTCCTAACCAACTTTCTGTGTTTATGCTAGTTCTATTCTTCTATTTTGATGTGTGTGTGTTTCTTAATTTAGTCGTTGGAGTTTCTATTTGATGCAATGGGAGCTATATTGTAGTTTTCGTAATGATCTTGTAATTTTAGTTTTTAGTTACAGTTTACGGAAATATCCCATTGTGATCCTTCTCTTTATCGAGCCGTCCTGGCTGAAAATCCTTCTGTTTCATGTTTTCTTGCGCTAGTCTGAGTAGTCTCTCCTATGGCTTTCAGCGATTCATTGAAATTGGGCATGCCGCCGGTTAGTTTCTGGAAACCACAGCTTGTTTGTGGACAAGCGAGAATCAGCAGACCGGTGATGAAGGTCAAAAGTGAATGAATCGTCGTTCCACTGATAATTCACCCGAGAGCGCAGACAAGACCTCCAGGTGAGCTATTGCCTCAGTTTTCTCATGAAAAAATTTTTCGCTGCTTTTCGGCTTCGGTCTCTTCCTTATCATGATGGGTTCGCTGAAAACTCAATTCGAATTCGATCAGAGGTGTTTCCCAACTTGCGACCCCAATCTTCGAACCAATAGAAGGCGGTAGAGTAGCGTTTCGGGCTCTGATGCTGCTAAATTGGACAAGTTAGCTTTTGTTTTGTTTTTGTTTTTGTTTTTTTGTTTTTTTTTTTTTTTTTGGGGGGGGGGGGGGGGAATGAATTTTCTGATCCTTAGGCATTTAATGCACTGCAAAGGCATTCTCATTAGCTCCATTCTCTTACCGGTTTGCTTCCACATATGACCTAAGTTTTCTGTTTTCACTATGTCTGCTTAAAAAGTGGCTGTTCGTTCGTAGTTGTTTAACTTTGCTTTGTTCAAAACCGACTAAGAATTTTCGCAAGGCCCTTTATTGAGCTATGGATGACACATTGATTCAGTGTCCGTGTTGGCCAAGAACCCGAATTACTTAAAAGGAATATTTTCTGGCTCATGGATTGGAGGTATTTGATTTTGTCATTATCCTAGCATTGTGTTTCCATTAAGCAGTGGTGATCATGAGTGTGGTAGCAAGTATTGTTGATTCGCCTAAAAGCTTGATGTAATACATTGGAAGCTCACAAATTGTACTTTCAATTTTCTGATAGGCATGTGACAGTGAAATGGCGTTAACTCCCAAGTCTCCTATAGCTGTGATTTCTGCAGTTTCTTATGTTCTTCCCTTGGAAAAACTTTCCTGTCCAAGACTCAAAATATATCCTGGTTTACGTTTTTCATTCCAATAGGGGCAGTGGCTTATCCATTCTAATACTTGGCTCATAATTGCATGTGTCACTAATATTTGGTTTCCCCCTGCCAGTGTGAAGCAAAAACATTGACTAAATTGCTGTAGACAGCTAAGTATATTCTTATGGTTTTCTTGACAGATATCCCTTTGGACGTCGCTTCGAGGTAAGGCTATTTGATGTACTTTTCAGATCTTCATGTAGTTCACATCTGGTATATTAAGTTGTTCAAAAAGGAAAGACGTATGGTCTAAGCGTCTGTTGCAAACTGATTGGCAGGCGAACAGTATGTCAATTTCCCGTCATCAAGGTCCTGTGAGAGGTTTGGCGGTATCTACAGATGGTCAAATTCTTGTATCTTGCGGGATTGATAGCACGTAAGTCCCATTATTGACACTTTGCAGTTGATAAAGAATTTTGCGATATGTGACAACAATATACTGCATTATCTTAAACCAAGGAAAATGCTGTCATTTGTATGTAATGCTCCTTACTCTGAAAACCTATTCTTTGGTCGTTCGGGTTCGACTGTGGAATGTTCCTGTAGCTACTCTTGGGGAGTCAGATGGCACACATGAGAACTCGGCACAGGTATGCTTGTCTGTATTTTTGACACTGGTCAGTCCTGAACATTTCGCCCTTTTGAACTAACACTCAATTTCATTGCATTCAGCCACTGGCAGTTTATGTCTGGAAAATGCATTCTGGTAAGTTTTATATATAATATACTAACTGCAAAACATGAATCTTTGTCTTCATTAGTAGTGCTTTTTGGTATATCAGTTCTTCCTTGTAACTCTCAGGCAGTTGATCACAATGGGATGGTGAACTTTTTGCTACAGCTGGCGCTCAGTAGATATTTGGAATCAGAACAGGTGTTCTAAGACAGTAATTTCTCTTCTTTTTTAAGGTACTTTATTTTTCTATCCTGCCCTTTATATAATCGTTCCATGTAGGTCTCAGCCAATAAGCAGTTTTTGAATGGGGAACAGACACGGTCATTTCTTTAAAATTCAACCCTGGAGAACCTAATGTATTGGCAACATCGGGAAGGTATGTTTGGATGTTATGTGTCCCATCCTACCCAAGTGTTTTCTTTGTTCCTCTTGTCAGGTGTTCCATAAGGTGTTCATTCAAGGTTTTAAATCTGATTTTATTTTCCAACTGTTATAGTTTGTTATTTGTCCATATCATCTATGTTTTGGATGCTCAACTAATATAAATCACCACTTCCTTTTGTCTCAATCAGCTTTAAGTTTGGATAAGTATATTTCATTCAGTATTAGATATCAGGCATGTAATAATGGCCTTCTTTTTCCTTGCAGTGACCGCAGCATAAACCCTGTATGACTTGCGCATGTCATCCCCAACAAGAAAAATCATCATGAGGGTAATTGGCAAGTTGTCACTTCAGTCTATTATTGGAAGAGAAATTTTTTTACAGATGAATGAGAATGATGATAAAAAAACTTAAAACTGAGGCACTACTTCTTAATTTGACGGCGGCAAACATGCTCAACAGCTTCAGAAACAGCAAAATATGAAGATGCACACAACTTTGTATGCAGTTGATTGGAGATATTTGAAGAACAGTTATTCAGTGATGTACATTTTTAGTTATGTAGTCTTGCTAACTCAGCTCTTCCTGTTTCAGACAAAAACTAATGCTATTTCTTGGAACCAATGGAGCCAATGAACTTCACTGCTGTAAGCACAGCTTTTATATCTTGTTTGTTCTGTGTTGCAATTCTCTTCTAATAGATTTCTTCCTATTCTAGTCTGTTCTCTTAGACTGCAGCTGTTGGGCTGCCCTATGGTAGTCCACTAGTGATTGAAAATTCCTTCTTTTTTTCCATTTTCTCTATTCCTGTGGGGGGAATAACAAGAGGATAGTTGATAATAAAGCATGAAAATAAATAGTTGGTGGACACTTCTTAAGCTGTGCAAAGCGGACTGTGTAATTGGGGGAAGTTTATTTGTGCAATGCTCTATGTACATGTGGTGATCTTGTAGATCAGTTGGAGCTAATAGACACTTCTTTTAGAGAAGTAATTTTGACTGGTTCTCTGAATTTAACAAATACGATATTGCTGTGCTGCTTTTAAGTGTGATATATTTTTCCTACTGCTTTTGCTGTTTTTAAGATTATAACTCCTGATGATTGGTAGTCTTTTAGGAATGAACTGCTAGTGAACTGCTAGTTTGGAGTGTTTTCTAGAATTGTTTTGACAAGCTTTTTTTTTTCCATGAAAAATAACAAACAACAATTTCAAATTGTTTACATGTAAAAATGTTTCGGCAGATTTTCTTAACCAAAGCAATTTTATTTTGCTCTTTGAATTGTAATTTCTTTGCATCCTGTAATAATTGCTCTTACCAGGTGTGTTGTCAATTTGCAGAGAAAAGTGTAGTAAATATGACAAAAGAAAACCTCATGTTCCCATAAATATGTTTGTTTGTGGATGGAAGAAGAATAATCAATAGTCAAAACTGGTTTAAAAGACATCTCCTGACCAGCCTAGATTTTCTTGGCCAAAAATATAAACAAGCATAGCTTCTGAAAGCGAAAAGAATTGAGAGGTTTTCCTTTTAACTGTTGTCATGGCGACTGTTTTTTTATCTAACCTTGACAGGTGCAACAACTGACTGTGGAAGTGATGTTGTTTGCATGCCTAGGAAGAAATGTTGTTCTGTTTCCATACTTGCCACTTCAGTGCTCAGCATAATGGAACTCACGGTAAAACACTGTTACATGTAGGCAAATGAGGATTGCAATTGCTACAGCTATGATGCGAGAAAGTTGGAAGAAGCCAAATGTGTGCACAAGGATCATGTTTCTGCTGTGTAAGATGATGGATTAGTAGTTTTAGAGACCAGTTACAGTCTTGAGTTTATTTTGTCAGTAAGGATTCTTTGGAATTGAAAATCTGTCTCCCTTTCCAGGATGGATATTGATTACTCACCCACTGGCCGAGAATTTGTAACTGGATCCTATGATAGAACAGTAAGTCCAGCATCACATTTACTTTGTGCGAATAAAACTGTGTGGTAGGTAGAATCACAATAACTCTTGCTATTTCTCAGGTAAGGATTTTCCAGTATAACGGAGGTCACAGTAGGGAGGTTTATCATACGAAAAGAATGCAAAGGTATACCCAACTACAGAGCTTTTAGTTTATAATCTCTCTCTCTCTCTCTCTCTCTCTCTTCTCTAGGTGCTTATTCAATTGGTTGAGATATTTAACTTGGAAATGACTTTTAGATGGTAGTCTAACTGAGCCTTTAAATGAATATGGTCTTATTCAGGTTGGAATTCCATTGTGTAAGCTCACTCCTATGTCTTCTGACCGGGTTGCTTGCATGTAGGGTATTCTGCGTCAAGTTCAGTTGCGATGCAAGTTACGTTATATCTGGGAGTGATGACACCAACTTGAGGCTTTGGAAAGCTAAAGCCTCCGAACAGCTGGGAGTTGTGAGTACTGCTGTTGACACTGGTTTAGATCAATAACTGAAACTCTCTATTGACCATGTAGTATCTGAATGTGTACTTCTGCATAGCAGAGCCAGTGTATGAGCAACTGGATAGAGGACGCTTTCCTTTCACAATAACCATTTTGATAAGCCAGATAATTGTCGTTATCGCACGCACATGTAAAAAAGGTCACTGATCGAACATTGAATTCAGAATCGAGGCATGGTTGGAAGTTAATTGTGTGATTTTCAAAAATGAATGGAATGAAGTTGATTCTCTATAGAATTGTTGTCTGAATCAGCAAATCGAATTCCTCACCTATTATTTTGCATTCCATAGGTCCTCCAAGAGAGCGCAGGAAGCATGATTACTATGAAGCTGTCAAGAACCGATACAAGCACCTCCCTGAAGTGAAGCGCATTGTGAGGTAACAATATCCACTTCAATTCATGTCCCAACAGATTTGTCACACTTTTGTTTGTAGTGATCCCAGCAACTTCTCACTCAAAGGCAAACTCATCACTCCTTTTCCCGGCAAATTTCTTGATTGGATATGCAGGCACAGGCACTTGCCCAAACCAATATACAAGGCTGGTATTCTAAGACGCACAGTGAATGAAGCAGAGAGAAGGAAAGAAGAAAGAAGAAGAGCACACAGTGCCCCTGGATCGACTTCAACAGAGCCATTACGTAAAAGAAGAATCATCAAAGAAGTTGAATGATTAGCTTCTGGCACAACATGCTATCTGCATGGATGGGCATCTTTCTCAAGAGTTTGCCTTTGAGTGAGAAGTTGCTTCACCTTAGAGACGAGAGGATGACGTTACTCAAGCTCCTCTCCACTTTAACAATTTTGGTAGAATATCACTGTCCATTGGTTGGAAGAGTGGCTGCTGCAGAGTATGCTCTCTAATAGTCAATTTCTGATTTATTGGCCAGTTATCAGGATATGATACGCAGGTTATTTGATTGTATCATAAGTTTTTATCTTCAATTCATTTGAGCAGGGGGCGAATTGGTTCCCTCCCTTGTGCATCAAGAAAAAATGAGTTTTTTTTTTTTTTTTTTTTGGGGGGGGGGGGGGTGTGTGAATTGGAGATGAAATCATCGAGCCATCAATGCCCTAGTAGAAACTAGAACACAGTTCCAGTAAGGGGCATAAGGCCCCATTAGTATTAACGAGATGTCAGTTCCATTTGTGACGATGCATCATCATTTTTCCCTTGGCCACCCTGAGATGCCTCAGCTCAACTCATCCTTTACAGAGACGGAATTATGCACTAGAGCATATAGTCACTAAGACGCCACATCATTGATTCTTTGCAAAAAACAAGCACGGCATGTCTGGGATAGGTGTCATGAATGCTGATCAACAAGCAGTGAACATTTGACTCTTTAGGCACCATCACTTTCCAATATAATCCCTGTAAATGCCGTCCTCAATTTAAAGGAAATTGAAGAGACCAACCTAGAAAGGATAGCCTTGAAAGATACCAATACTGGTCTCGAATCAGGATCTTGGTTTTCTCCTAGATATACGGTTTGATGCTCTCTTCGAAGATTCCTATGGATGATGGCCATCATCTCAGTTTCATTTCCCATTGTAATCGGTGTTTTCAGCCATATTCATCGGACCTGAAGAAACAAATTAGAAAGAATAGTTTAGTTGAAACAAAACAAGCTGCTGTGTTTTTTAAACAGGGGGAGATAGGCAGCCTAACTTCTCCACCATTTCGACCACGGCCCCATTCCCTTCCTTCCTGCAATCCACAATAAAAATCTACACGAATTGGGGCTGGACGGTCATCGAGAATGGTTGCACTTATGTATACTTGACAGCGTCTTCGCTTCTTCTCTAGAATAGCATATGAAGGAAATAACAAGGTTACATAAGAAAACTGGTATCCACAATGAGATCAGAGGGTATCAAAATGTCACGGCAAGTGAGCGACTTCAGTAATGGATCTACCTGACAGTAATACCACTCAGAGGAAACACAAATATCGTG
This sequence comes from Psidium friedrichsthalianum, assembly GCA_019149425.1. Taxonomy (NCBI): domain Eukaryota; kingdom Viridiplantae; phylum Streptophyta; class Magnoliopsida; order Myrtales; family Myrtaceae; genus Psidium; species Psidium friedrichsthalianum. Next base: position 9,994 of record JAGVVM010005083.1, read on the forward strand.
CTGCCATGCAAATCTGCAAAATAAGAATCACGGCGAGAGGGGATAAAAAGATCATAGTACGAAGAGCATATGTCGCGATTTCAATGTTACATTTTAGAACCATGGTGAGTACTCAACGAACTATTCTCTTGCCTTCTGCTGAAGAACACATGCCTATCCACCAATGCAACCAGAGCTGCCGGCAGAAATCGTTGCTATCAAAATCTACACGGACTGTATAAGAGGTTCTTGTGATTTTACAAGCAAATTTTGATCCAACTGAACGGCCATGTGTTTCGGGTGAATGAATTCATGGAGATTTCCTTTATCAAAGTTGAATCTGCCGACCTCACCTGATCATTAGCTGATTGGAAATATGGTATTTCGGTTTTGAATTCCTGCTTATCTTGTCCCACGCCATGGCAAACCTTCCTAGCTATTTCTCTGCTAATTGCTAAGTAATGATCAACGAGCAATACACTGAACTGGACTCTTCGTGTCACTTCTTTCTCTCCTAGACAACTTCTCAGTGTAATCCATTGATCAATTTTAGGTTGGCATGGCTGACGTTATGTCCAATCAGCACCGACTCTCCTAAGTTTTTTAATTTTCTCTTGACACCGACATATAAACCCTATGACATCTGTTCATTTTCCTTATGTCTCCTAAGATTGCCTGTTCCTCTTCTCACGCACTCTTTACTTCGTCCCCATATGATTTGTAATATCTGTTTGCATGTCATTCATCCCGGTTCTGTCTCGGCAGGCGTCTTTTGCCGGCCCTCATTCGCCAAAGCACCTCCTGAGGCTGACGCAGACTGGTCATGTTTGAGTTGCATGTTGTGTAGTTCCATGACGATGTGAAATGCTACACACGTAAAGACCTCTCTTTAAGTAAAAAAAATAAAAAATTTCTCTTCCAAGCAAGGCAGGATTGTCAAAGAATCCTCATTTATCCTTCACATTCTTGCGGTTAGTATCGATCTTTAGTTTCTTCTGGGATGTTATCCAGGCTAATGCACACATCATGAAACCTACGAAGATAATGAGACGTGAATCAGAACTAAGCATCCTCAAGAAGAAAAAAGGAAAAATCATTGTAGCTTTTAAACTCGACTTCGAGGTTAAAGATCAACTACTAAGAAAAGCACCTGCTAAGATGTTCAATGGAGAACATGTTCCTTTGTTTGATGATGACCCACCTGCGTGAATCATCGTATCTGGGATGTACTAACGAAGACCCTTTATCGTCTTAAATTTGCTGAACTTATAGAGACGTGTAACAGATTAGAACTGCAACTCGTTTTAGGGATTCAGATAAGGAATTTGCACCGGACAAGGTTAGTTTTTTTACGGTTTCTTAAGTTCATAAACCAAGACTTTGACCAAACTTTGATTGCCTGAATCCCAGTTGGGGGGGGGAACTGGAGCCCCCACACATGCGTACTTGCTTGACCCCATCGTCGTCCTGACCATCTACGCGCTGTACCACGCATGTGCCACCGGTGGCATCGCACCTCCGCAAAACTCGTCACCCCGTTGCACTCCGGAGGGCCTGACCCAAACTTCGATCCAACCTTGCTCCGGCCAACCCAGTCCCATCCTGGGCAGTTGTAGTACTGTTCGAAGCCCATCCCCTAGACATTCCAGCACGGCAAGCGGCGGTCAGCAAAGCCCTGAAAGAAGAGAAGCTATTTTGCGCATTAATGATAGAATAGAATACCACGTACTAACAACCTATATAGAAACAAATCAATGAAAGAAGCGAGTTTTTTAAAGTCCTAATGCCTAGGTGGAACATCCAATTTACAATCAAGTTATGGTTAAAGCGTTGCGCAATATCCATTGACAATCAATCGATAATCTATGCTACTGTGAAATCAAAATCAAATTCTTGTCATATCCTACTACAAATCTTTAATCACATATCACATTTGGATTAGAAAAACATGCGTTAGACACTGCAATGCCATTGCCGTAGGATTCTAGCCATACCATATGGAGTAAATTACTGGAAGAGTGGTAGTCTGCAGAGCAGCCGAGGAGCATGAAGGCGTTGTCAGGGGAGGCGGAGATGTGGGGCTGCACCAGGGCTCGACGGAGAAGCCATTGCCATGGCGACCGAGGACAATAGAGTCACAGGTTGACAGGTGGGGGTTGTAGAGGGAGAGGGAACAGTAGGCATAGTCGATTCGAGGACATGGTAGGACCCCAAGGAGATGTGGAACATGAGGACGCCATTGATGCCAAGGAGGAGGTCCTGGATCCCGGGTGGCCGCAGCTGTGCTGGATAGAGAAGGGGTAGTCGACAGTGATGTTGCCACAGTAGGAACAGCACATGGGGACATGGAGGCTGGCCGAGTTCAGTGGGATTCTTAGGACTGTGATGAGGAAGACAATGGCGGTGACCAGCATTTTGAGCTCAGCCATGTTAGCGTGAGAGTTAGCAGCAGGAAGAGGGTGAAGACGATTGGCCATGGGGTATACTTTGCTTGTGCGGTTGGAAATCGCTTTGAAAGAGGAAGAGTGAAGGTAAGCTGGGTTGGAGATTTCGGTAATATTGAGGGTTGTGGGTTTGCCTTTCTGCTTTATGAGTGCATCTCAAATCACTTTGCTTTGCCTCTTTAACAGGCTCTTGTCCCTGCTTTTCAGCTTTGCCTCTTCTTACTTTTTTGAGTTTGCAGCAAGATTTCACTAATGACCCTTAATTTACAATTACTCGAGTTTGTTTATTCAATGTTTTAGTGCATCAGTGGCCAAGATAAATTTTTCTTTGTTGATTTCTTAACCAGTCCTATGGTTCATTAAACAAAAACTCCGTGTTAAGCATTGGCTTCTTGACTTCGGTAGAAGTTCCCTTCCTACCAAACTACACAAGGACTGAGAATCTGCAACAGGGAGACAGCACCTTATAGTTGAGCACAAACATACCTTGATCAACCACATATTACATCCCCACGCACACTATGCTCGGCCTATTTCAGAAGCAAAACATCAGCAGCAACCACTTGTCTACCCACTCGCGAAAAAGAATAAGCAATGTAAAGGAGAGCCCAAGGCAATTCCCAAAAATACTGGCAACTATGATCTCATGGCAGCTGGATAATGGTTCCTTCCTGGACAGATAAATGCCTATCTTTGATTCAGTAGACTAAGTTCGATTCAATAGCAGGTGCTCACACATTAGTGATAAAGCATTCTCACAATTTGCTACAGACGGTCCACTGTCAACGTCTCATACCAAGCCTCAAGTTTTGTCCTTTAGGTACAAGTAAGCACCTTCCCAGGAGGTTACCATCCTAGAAGTGCTCCCACTTGAGCACACTAACTTTGGCTAATTAAGTCAGTCGATTACATAACATCCCTGAGTTAAGATATTACTCCAAAATTTTCTCCTTTCAATAAAAAAACTAACATGAAGTAGAGTGGCTAAATAATCACACCAAGTAGCTCTCCCCAAAAGATCTTCCATCTATTTTCAATGTCTCTCTATACTTCATGCCAAACCATCAAAACTTTGTGGACCTTGACATTGAGCTGGGTCGATGAGAGGCTAAAAGAGCCCCGCCCATCTCTCTTTCCCTCTGGTTCTTTTGTCTCTTCAGTATATGACAATTAAACCTGACTCCCGTTTGAGAGGAATACGGAAACCCTTGACAGAAAATGGAACCTCCGCAATATCTATATTCCTCTTTGCCTGCATTTACAGAACATTTCAATGCGGAATCTAATACCACCGCAATAAGGTCACAAAAATAAAAAGTAATAAGGTTCACTTCACCGTGATTCACTGCCGTTTTTCTACCCTTCTTTGCCATCCTTTTTGTTGCCTCAGCTGTAGTCAAGTTGACACAAACAAAAGGTAAATCTTTAGAGCAAAAGCAAAATGGAGCCAAAAAAGAATAACAATACAGAGCATTGGAAGAACAAGGACAATTTTGCATGAAAAAACTGTATATACTTTTATGTATCCTTTTCTTCTTAGCTCTCCTCCTCTTCCTTCTGCCTGTGTTAGCTCTGTTTCATCCTTTATGTCACCTTTGCCAGCAAATACCTCCTCAGGTGCCAACATGGCTGCATCAGAGACTGCCAATGGTGCAATCTACTCCCCATGAAACATGAAGTCAATATTGGTAAACCAAATGCAACCGATATACATCCATATTGCCCAAAAACAAATTAGTTACCTCCTCCATGGCAAGAGCAGGGACATTAGCTTGTATGGACATGTCTTCAATTATCTGCCAAGTCATCGGAAAATAGTTAATAACCAAAAAGCTCAGCCATCAGCCAAACTGTTTGATGGTGTTTCCTGCACTTACAGGTTTAGGAGCAAAATGAAAGTGAGAAAGAGCATCCAACTTCAAAAGACACCTTCTTGAATAGCAAGCTAGCCTGATCAGAACAGAGTTGTAAGACTAAGCATATTATATTTTAGGAGCCATAAATCGCATGAAGTTTCAGATGGGGAACATAAAGAGCAGAGGTGATCATGAAAGCAGAGCATCTAGTATTCGTGTGTAGGAACAGGATGGAATGAAAAGGTAGGGAACTGCCTCTTTTTCAGCTCATCAGAAAAAGACAAGGGGCAGAAGCAAATTTGTTTCTCTGTGCATACTCTTCCTGCAAGGGAGAAAATTCTCAGGTAAGAATCAATGTATTGCATCAAGCAGAAAGAGTCCCCACAGTTTAGAATGACGTGAGAGAGGATATAGATGGGGAAAAAGTAACGAACCACATGCTAACCTCATAAATTTCAGCAAGCCCCCTCTTGCTTTGTTCTCGTCCTGAAAAAGGCAAGAAAATTAAGTTGCATAATGCCCACCACAACCAATAAACAGCGATAAAAAACAATTCTTACCAGTTGTTTAATTTCTCTTGGTGCTTTCGTTGGTAGACTAGGAGGCTTTTCACATCATCAAAATGCCCCTATAGAAGATCATACAATAGCTTCTTAGGGTTAATTTGCTACAAACATAGAACTTTTAAGTGCATTATACGAACAATAATGGAGAGCCAGAGATCTTCATTAAATCCTAAGGTACAACAAAGAGCTTCAATAGGGTATTATAGATTTTAGTCCACATGCCCCAGAAGTTAAAATAGGAAAAAAAGGAAATCCTTACATTTCATAGTAAGACGTGAGGGAGAGTGGATTATTAACTAATCTGACAAGAACAGCATATCTTGGAATCACCAGGCAATGTCATACCATACATGTCAACCTTCCAGAGTCAGAAGTTTTTGTCTAGTCTAATTCTTGCACATTTCCAATCTTTGAGGGGCATTAAAGTATGCATTGAATGATGGCACTAATTCAGATTTTTAAAGGGATTTGCAAATTATAAGACACATTATTTTGTCAACTAAAATGTGTTATTATTATTTTCTATTTCTAGAAAAACAATCTCTAAGTTGGCGTTTGCCATCTTTGTTAAAGAATGTAGAGTAAACATTCTTCCAGTTTTGCATTCCATCAGCATCAATTGCAAAGCCAAGTATAAACTTTACCTCATGAATCCCTACAGATTAACTCTTCAAGAGAAGCTGTAAACCTCTTCAGTGATTACAGGTGCAGGCCTAGCATTGTGTTCAAAATCTAAATCCACTTCAAGGGCACTGTTCTTAGGTCTCTTTGCAGCAGTCACCTGTCATCATCATCACTATATAATTCAGATGTGAGTATTGTGTAATTTTTCCAAACCAATACAGAATGCCAATTCACAAAATTGAACGAATAAAATACAAAACCTCACCTCTCTTGCATTGTCCAGTTTTTGGCTCAAATTGGACTTCTCCATCTGCTCAATTTGGCTTTAAGGTCCAAGAGTTCCTTCTCATGGGTAGAAGACTTATGGCTCCCTGCACAAGAAGGGGGGGGGATCTTTAGCGTCCTTGGAGTGTTTCAACTACACACATGAGCATCC
>JAGVVM010005084.1:0-29346 GCA_019149425.1 Psidium friedrichsthalianum
AAGTCAAAATAAATATAAAAAGATAAGCTCGAAAGGACCTATAAAATCTTGGGGTATTTCATGAATTTTTGGACCCACTAATCATAGAAATTTGTCTATTTGTTTTGCAGATAGAGGAGAACACTGGCATTACTAACGCTGTGCCAATGACCACTAACTATACTTACCCACTAACTATACAGAACGAATTATTTCAAGATCTCCTATTGGTTTAGCCCTCCCCTAGTGGAGCGGCACTAGTGTATTTAGCAGTAAAAAGGAAGGGTTTGACTGTGCCTTGCCCCGAGTGTTTTGAGCAAATAAGTATGTTCAACAGTTCAAGTGCTGTTGTAAGTCCTTTGAACTGGCTACTCCTTTTGTGGGTTCTTGTCATCTGGCTTGTATGGGACAATTTGTGTTGTACTATTGGAAATGGGTTTGTGCTCTTTGGTACTTTTGAATCTTTCGCTGGATTATCAGTCCTCCGCGTCATAGCGAGAGGGGTCGGATGCATACGAATCTTGAAACCGGCCGTGCGATCTGCTTTGAGCAAGGCACTCATAGCATCAAAGCATATATAAACCACCCCCTCGTCTTGCTCAGGTTTGGTAAGGTCGAGAGTGTAGCTGTCTTTCGAAGAGCCAGTTGAATCGATGATGCTTTCATGTTGTTACAATAATGATTTTCGGTTTCCCATTGACCCATCCTAATTGTAAATAGGGGGATATCACATGGATAAATAGGGTGTTTATAAATGCGAGAGCTTGACGGTCTTATTTATGCATAGGTCCAACCACAAGGGAAAATTATCCAAAAACTCTTAAATATATTGCAGTTTTACTAATTCAATTCTAAAATTTCAATTTTACCAATTGAACATCATAAACCATTTTACATTTTTTCAATTGAAGTGTATCCGGCTAATTTGGATCAAAAATCGCTGACTTGGGACTCTGGCAAACTTATGTTGCACAGCTAGCGTAGACATGAACATTTTAAATAATATTTTAAAATTATTTCAAATTTATTATAATTTTTCTGATTTTTGTTTTCCTTTCTTTTTTCCTTTTGCCCATGGCCGGTGATTGGCCACAGGAGATGCCGAGCGAGATGGCCTCCCCCGTGTGAGGGTCGGCCTTGCCTAGGTGAGGGCAAACTCCATCGAGGGCTCCCCTCGCTAGATCTAGTGAGGCTAGCCCTAGTCCAGGACGGTTTTGGTATAAATATGAACACTTCCTTCTTGGTCATGTTTGGTGAGGTCGAGAGTGTAGCTGCCTTTCGAAGAGCTATTTGATTCGATGATACTTCCGTGTTATTGTTGCGACAATATTTTTTTATTTTCCACCGACCCATCTTAAGTGGGTATCGAATTTTGAATTGGTTTCGGACCAATCATATGTTATACCCGCCAATAAATAACGGGATGCCATATTTAAAAATAGGGTGTTCATAAATGCGAGAGCTTGACGGTCCCATTTATGCATAGGTCCAACCAGACAATGTTCCCGATTGAAATTTGAAATACTTCCTTCACACTTGCAATCACATCAAGGGCGAAACAATTATTTCTGCCCTTGGAAGTATAAAACTTCACTTGAAAATTAATTGGATCGAAGGCTATCGAATTCAATTACGTTCGTTGACTTTTTGAGGGTTGAAAACAATGCTTTCCACATTTTCGTCTCAAATTAGGTTCGAGACAAAGGAAGAAGGGAAAATTCTAAATAAGAATCTGAAGTGCTCTTATTTTCTTAAAGAATAACTTGGGATAGATAGTGTTTCAAATAAAGGTATGAAATACTCAAATCTTCTTGCTCAATTTCCACCTTCTCGCTAGTACAATAGAGGGCAACAAATTTGGGAGCCGCATCTCTTCTATCTCTTCCTCATGATCATGGAGAGAGAAGGAGGGGTGGCATTTTGGGTTGATCTTCGGAAGGGATGTTTATGGAGGTTTCTCATGAGAAGTGAGAAAAACGAGCTTTGAAGTGAGAGGACTCCATTGCAGCTAGTTGCGGGCGAAGGTGAGGGCAGGGGAAGAGAAGAGGGAAAAAAAAAAAAGACTAAAAAAAGATATAGAAAAAATTAAAAAAATAACAAAATAATAAAAGTAAAGACGAAAATGCCCTTTGGCCAAGCTCCTCTTTCAGAATATTTGAGCAATTTAGGCCGTTATTTAAAATATTATTCACTTTATATTTTTATTTGAGAAAATGAAAATATTTTAATTTTTTATTTGAAATTTTTTTCAAGAAAGAATTTAGTATGGGCAGAGAGTCAGCGCGAAATCACTAGGTTGTTTGGTCAAACAATAGCTTGCGGTTTACGAGGTTGACAATTTCGAGGCATAGGTATATGTTTTTTTTAACCCGGTCAAAGTAGGTATATGTGTTGACTTGTCTTGACAAGGGTTTAAATGTTTGTGGACTCAAAAAAAAAAAGGCAGACATGCCTTATCGAATTAAAAATATCAAATGATGAGGATCCACATTCAATTATTTATAATGTAATCAATTTTGCAACTACTTCTGTAATTACTTTAATTCTGTTTTTGGTCCCAACCTATGTGTCACTTAGCACGCAAATTCCTTCCACAGAGGCGTAGAGGCAACGTTTGGGAACTGCTTTTCAAGTAATTTTGGGTGTCTAAAGCCTCTTAAAAAAAAAAATTTAGGTGTTTGGTAAAAAATTTCAAAACATCCTTTAGCTGAAAGTGAACCTTCAAACATCCTTTAGCTTGCCTTGGCTTTGAGCACTCTTGGCAGGCAACAGTAGCTCCATTAATGAATTTTTTGAATTTTCAATATTACCCTCACATATTAATCATAATTCTACATTTATTTTTTCTTTTTTTCTTTTTCTTCCTCCATCTCATAGCTTCCACGCCCTCTTTGAGTCTCTACTGTAACAACAACACCCCCTCCTCCTTACAATCTCAACGCACCACAAACAGCCCCCCTCCATGGCTCCCTGACTCTACCTCTGCCCTCATTGGGCGTCCCCTCAACCTCCACAACTGTGTCAAATCCCTCATTCATGCCGGAGATCTCGATGCCACCTTTATTGTCGCTTGCCACTCCATCTTCTCCAACACCAACCTAGATCTAGGCTTGCGAGGTCGACCCTTGCTTGGCCATGGTGGGACTCAACCTCGTTGTCGCTACCTTGCCTAGGCCGAGCCTCGCCTGGCCATGGTGGGGCTCCACCTCATCATCGCCAATCGGCCTCGCCAAACCACGGCGACTGACTGGATGTAGAAGAAGGGTTCGGGAAGGAAAAAAAAAGAAAAAGAAAAAGAAAGGGAAAAGAAAAGAAATAAATAAAAAATTATTTAAAAATAATAAAAATTCAAAAAAATTAAAATATTTTGTGGTCAACTGGCCAGCATTCACGTCAACGATAGATTTAGAGTTTTTTTTGTAATTTTTCCTATTTCTTTCCTCGAGACATATGTGACCATTTTTATTATAGTGCAATTGCTTTCTTTTTAGTTGAAATATCCACATTGATGTGATTTTTTAATTATAAATTTGTTCATATGTAATAATTATTTTTTTTAATTTTAAACAAATTGCATTTAAGAACTAAAATCGATCACATCGAAAGAATTTCTGAATTTATATTTGCCAAACATTATTTTCCCAAAATTGCATTTCAAGGCATTTTTCAATTACAGTTTATTAGACAAGCTTTGCATTTCACCAAATCTCTTTAGTTTAAAGGACTTTACATTTTCCCAAAGGTTTTCCCCAAATGTCAAGCCAAACACACCCAGAGTATGTTGTAATGGCAATGATTAGTCTTCACGAATAATTTCTTGAGCTATTTAAAAGTCTCAGCCACAAAGTCTCGCCATTCATCGATTAAAAAAAAAAGCAAAATTTTCAAATTAAGACCTAAAGTGTCATCATTTTTTCTAATAAAAGCCTAAAATGAACATTCTTTTAAAAAAGGGTCTGATCTCATTAGCCGGGATGCTAAATATTCTAACCGATCAAGGACATTTTCATCAAAATACAACTTTAAAATAATTTTTTAATGAAATTTAAAAATTAAAAAAATTTAAAAAAATTATAAAAAAAAACCTATAAGCGAGACGGCTGCCCTCACGCCAATGACTGCCACCCAACGCCAATGGGGCATCAACAATGGCTGACGAGGGCTTGTTGGCCCTCACTAGAATCGGAAGAGGGTCATGACTATCTCTCAAATCTGCGGAAGGATTGCCGGTCCTCATCTTGCATCTGGTTGGTGGGGTTGTTGATGACCCGCTAGCTATCGCCAAATGTCCCACCCTTCTCACTTGTATTTTTTTATTTCTAAAAAATAGAAAAAGGAAAAAACTAAGGAAACAATAATCAAAATAGTGAATGACAAAAATGCCCTTAACCATTGGTAAATCTACCCTTTTATGAGATTGATATGGCCACTTTGAGCACTTTTTTGAAACAAGATTCACTTTAGACATTTATTAAAGAAAATAATGACACTTTAGGCTTTATTTGAAATTTTCTAAAAAAAAATGACTCGATAATTAGTTTAATCTCCAAATTTCTCTCATGCACTTGGAGCACCTCATAAAAGCCATTCAATCAATCTTAACTTGGATAATCTTCATATCAGATTTTATCACAATTATCAACCCGCTAATAGCCTAATACTAAAACCCGAGCTATTTGCATGTTTATTCAGAGTATTCGATATCAATTAATTAGAAACGATAGGTGATTTATTAGCACGAGAGAACGAATAAGGAACAATCGCGCAAGCACTTCAAGCACCTCATTCGCAGTTGATTTGAGTAATTTTTTTTTTTTGGTAGGTAAGAACAATTTGAGTCATTGTTATTTCTTGCAAAAACTGATTTTTTGGATGGTTGGCTGTGGTTTTTCCCTTTTAATTTGGTATACACAATTAGTTGGGAAAATTGTCAAAAAAACCCTAAACATATTATAATTTTGCAAATTCTGTCATAAACTTTTTGTGTTTGTATCAATTCAATATTATACTTTTTGCATTTGTGTCAATTCCATTGTGTCAATTCAGTCTATCCGGCCAACTTTGATTGACATGTTGGAGTTGATGGGGCAATTTTTAGTAATATTTTAATATATTTTTTCAAATTATTTATTTTTGTTTTGTTTTGTTCTTTTTTTACTTTTTTTTTTCTTTTTGTTTGTCTGATTCCTCTAGCCGATTTTCGGATCAGCGACCGCCTAGAGGCGAGGGTCAATGAGGCTCGACCTCATAGGCCACTTGCAACGTTGTGCGAGGTTGGCCTCGCCCCAACCATGGTGTCACCATCACTGCCATTGGGTGAGCCCAGCCTCGCCATCGCCCAGCTGGCCAAGCGATGGTGATGCTTGACCATCACCGTCATTGGGTGAGGCCAGACCTCGCCTAGCTATGGCGTTAATGTTGCTAGACAAGGTTGAGCTTACCCAATAACGGTGATGGGAGGCCATGGCTCGGGGACGTCAACCTTGCCCAAATTCGGTAAGGCCGAGGTCGACCTCACCTAGGGATGGTAATGCTAATGGTAGTGCTCCAGCGATCGCTAATCCAGCGACTGGCTGGAGTACGAAGATGAACAAAAAAGAGAGAAAAGAAAAGAAAAAGAAAAAGAATAAAGGACTTAAAAAAACATTAAAATACTTTAAAAAATTGTCCCGTCGGCGTCGGCCGATCAAAGTTGGCCGAATGGACTGAATTGACAAATGCAAAAGGTTGAGGACTGAATTGGTAGAAAAAGGTTTAGCGCTAAATTGGCACAAAAAATATTTAAGACTTAATTGGCAAAAAATCCAAAAAGTTTAGGATTGAATGGACAAAATTAAAAGGTTTAAAACTAAACTAACAAATGTGTAATAGATTTAGGAATTTTTTTGACAATTTCCCCCTATTAAGCTCATAGTAGAATCAAGTCAACATTCGAGTATATCAAGCTGCTTGCATGGATCATTTATCAGCTTGGATCTAGAAAATGATCATTAAATTTGTCGCTTAATGATTGTTTCCTTGGAACAATGTACCCTAAAGACAACGCCAAAAGCATTGACTAGACAACTCGATAGTGATACTTGATTTCCAGATGCGATTCATCCGGTATTTAGGATGTGAAAAGGGATAATTGTCTAAAAAGTCATAAACTACAATTAATTCAGTCCGAAATTTTTGATGGCTTGCTAATTTAGTCCCAAAACTTTCAATTTGTATCAATTTAATCCTAATCCTTTCAAAGATTTGTCAATTTGGTCTTAATCTTATTATTCGAAAATTATTTGAAAAATGGGCTAGAATGATTCTATTGGCGAATGTTCAAAAATTTAGGACTAAATTGGCAAATCCTCAAAAAAGGTTTAGGACTAAACTGACAGAATTAAAAGGAAAAAAAGACACTTAAAGTGTCAATATTTGTGTATGGCACTCACTTTAGTGCCAATAATTTTTTGGATCACTTAAGTGTCAATTTTTTTTTATAAAAAAATGGTTATTTCAATGCCAACTTCAGTGAGTATCGCCAGAAAGCATACATGGCATTTATATGGCTTGCTGGAGGATCCTAGTTAGCAAAGCAAAATTAAAATCATTGCAAAATTCACGTAATATTAAAAAACTAAAAATAAGCTAAAAAAAAAAATTAAAGTTGCAGTTGCCAATACCCACCATCGCTGGTAGATGATCGGTGGGGGAGTACTTAGGGGGGTTAGCGAGGCCTAGTTATGGTTGGCCGAGGCCTCACAAACCCACGGCGAAGCCAAAATTGCCCAGACATGGCCGAGGCCTCACAGATCCACGGCGAGGCTAACCTCACCCAGATCTAAGCGAGGTCAACCTTGACTAGCCACGCCTAGGCCTCACCAACCACCCTAGGCACTCCCCCACCCATTGCCGGCCATTGTCAGCAATGGTGGGCAGCGGCAATTAGGGCTCACAGCCCTTGCCGTTGCAATTGCAACTACAACTTTAAGTTTTTTTGTTTAATTTTAATTTTTTAAAAAAATTTAACTTAATTTTTATTTTAAAAGTCCGCATGGCTTCCACGTGGGTTGATTTTTTTTTTAAAATTGACACAAGGACCCCGACTGAATTTTTTTAAAAACATCCACATAATATTAAAAAATTTAAATAAAAAAATTTCCACATATACTGTTTGGTTAGAATTGGCACTCCACATGATTATTTTTTCTTCGATTGGCACTTAAGTGATCCAAAAAAAATATTGACAATAAAATGAGTGTCGTATACAAATATTGACACTCCAAGTGTCATTTTGTCCCATTAAAAGATTTGGGACTGACTTGATCACCGTACAATAAGTTTAGGATTTTTTAGATAGTTTTCCCGAGGTAAAGTTATCTTCCGTGCACCGGGCTCATAACACTTGAGCGAGCACATCCTCTCAACAACAATTTGGTGTGTTGGGAACAAGAAAAAGTTTTGAAAAAAAATTTTTTTCGAAAGATCTTGCAGGCTAGGATGTTGATCTTACACGTGCTCGCTCAAGTGTTATGAGCCCGGTGCATGGAAGATAACTTTACCTCGGGAAAACTATCTAAAAAATCCTAAACTTATTGTACGGTGATCAAGTCAGTCCCAAATCTTTTAATGGGACAAAATGACACTTGGAGTGTCAATATTTGTGTACGACACTCATTTTATTGTCAATATTTTTTTTGGATCACTTAAGTGCCAAATCGAAGAAAAATAATCATGTGGAGTGCCAATTCTAACCAAACAGTATATGTGGAAATTTTTTTATTAATTTTTTAATATTATGTGGATTTTTTAAAAAAATTCAGTCGGGGTCCTTGTGTCAATTTTAAAAAAAAAAATCAACCCACGTGGAAGCCATGCGGACTTTTAAAATAAAAATTAAGTTAAATTTTTTTAAAAATTAAAATTAAACAAAAAAACTTAAAGTTGTAGTTGCAATTGCAACGGCAAGGGCTGTGAGCCCTAATTGCCGCTGCCCACCATTGCTGACAATGGCCGGCAATGGGTGGGGGAGTGCCTAGGGTGGTTGGTGAGGCCTAGGCGTGGCTAGTCAAGGTTGACCTCGCTTAGATCTGGGTGAGGTTAGCCTCGCCGTGGATCTGTGAGGCCTCGGCCATGTTGGGCAATTTTGGCTTCGCCGTGGGTCTGTGAGGCCTCGGCCAACCATAACTAGGCCTCGCTAACCCCCCTAAGTACTCCCCCACCGATCATCTACCAGCGATGGTGGGTATTGGCAACTGCAACTTAATTTTTTTTTTTAGCTTATTTTTAGTTTTTTAATATTACGTGAATTTTGCAATGATTTTAAATTTTGCTTTGCTAACTAGGATCCTCCAGCAAGCCATATAAATGCCATGTATGCTTTCTGGCGATACTCACTGAAGTTGGCATTGAAATAACCATTTTTTTATAAAAAAATTGACACTTAAGTGATCCAAAAAATTATTGGCACTAAAGTGAGTGCCATACACAAATATTGACACTTTAAGTGTCTTTTTTCCCTTTTAATTCTGTCAGTTTAGTCCTAAACCTTTTTTGAGGATTTGCCAATTTAGTCCTAAACTTTTTGAACATTCGCCAATAGAATCATTCTAGCCCATTTTTTCGAATAATAAGATTAAGACCAAATTGACAAATCTTTGAAAGGATTAGGATTAAATTGATACAAATTGAAAGTTTTGGGACTAAATTAGCAAGCCATCAAAAAATTTCGGACTGAATTAATTGTAGTTTATGACTTTTTAGACAATTATCCTTTTCACATCCTAAATACCGGATGAATCGCATCTGGAAATCAAGTATCACTATCGAGTTGTCTAGTCAATGCTTTTGGCGTTGTCTTTAGGATACATTGTTCCGAAGGAAACAATCATTAAGCGACAAATTTAATGATCATTTTCTAGATCCAAGCTGATAAATGATCCATGCAAGCAGCTTGATATACTCGAATGTTGACTTGATTCTACTATGAGCTTAACAGGGGAAATTGTCAAAAAATTCCTAAATCTATTACACATTTGTTAGTTTAGTTTTAAACCTTTTAATTTTGTCCATTCAATCCTAAACTTTTTGGATTTTTGCCAATTAAGTCTTAAATATTTTTTGTGCCAATTTAGTGCTAAACCTTTTTTCTACCAATTCAGTCCTCAACCTTTTGCATTTGTCAATTCAGTCCATTCGGCCAACTTTGATCGGCCGACGCCGACGGGACAATTTTTTAAAGTATTTTAATGTTTTTTTAAGTCCTTTATTTTTTCTTTTTCTTTTCTTTTCTCTCTTTTTTGTTCATCTTCGTACTCCAGCCAGTCGCTGGATTAGCGATCGCTGGAGCACTACCATTAGCATTACCATCCCTAGGTGAGGTCGACCTCGGCCTTACCGAATTTGGGCAAGGTTGACGTCCCCGAGCCATGGCCTCCCATCACCGTTATTGGGTAAGCTCAACCTTGTCTAGCAACATTAACGCCATAGCTAGGCGAGGTCTGGCCTCACCCAATGACGGTGATGGTCAAGCGTCACCATCGCTTGGCCAGCTGGGCGATGGCGAGGCTGGGCTCACCCAATGGCAGTGATGGTGACACCATGGTTGGGCGAGGCCGACCTCGCACAACGTTGCAAGTGGCCTATGAGGTCGAGCCTCATTGACCCTCGCCTCTAGGCGGTCGCTGATCCGAAAATCGGCTAGAGGAATCAGACAAACAAAAAGAAAGAAAAAAAGTAAAAAAAAACAAAACAAAACAAAAATAAATAATTTGAAAAAATATATTAAAATATTATTAAAATATTACTAAAAATTGCCCCATCAGCTCCAACATGTCAATCAAAGTTGGCCGGATAGACTGAATTGACACAAATGGAATTGACACAAATGCAAAAAGTATAATATTGAATTGATACAAACACAAAAAGTTTATGACAGAATTTGCAAAATTATAATATGTTTAGGGTTTTTTTGACAATTTTCCCAACTAATTGTGTATATCAAAATTAAAAGGGAAAAACCACAGCCAACCATCCAAAAAATCAGTTTTTGCAAGAAATAACAATGACTCAAATTGTTCTTACAAAAAAAAAAAATTACTCAAATCAACTGCGAATGAGGTGCTTGAAGTGCTTGCGCGATTGTTCCTTATTCGTTCTCTCGTGCTAATAAATCACCTATCGTTTCTAATTAATTGATATCGAATACTCTGAATAAACATGCAAATAGCTCGGGTTTAGTATTAGGCTATTAGCGGGTTGATAATTGTGATAAAATCTGATATGAAGATTATCCAAGTTAAGATTGATTGAATGGCTTTTATGAGGTGCTCCAAGTGCATGAGAGAAATTTGGAGATTAAACTAATTATTGAGTCATTTTTTTTAGAAAATTTCAAATAAAGCCTAAAGTGTCATTATTTTCTTTAATAAATGTCTAAAGTGAATCTTGTTTCAAAAAAGTGCTCAAAGTGGCCATATCAATCTCACAAAAGGGTGGATTTACCAATGGCTAAGGGCATTTTTGTCATTCACTATTTTGATTATTGTTTCCTTAGTTTTTTCCTTTTTCTATTTTTTAGAAATAAAAAAATACAAGTGAGAAGGGTGGGACATTTGGTGATAGCTAGCAAGGTCATCAACAACCCCACCAACCAGATGCAAGATGAGGACCGCAATCCTTCCCCAGATTTGAGAGATAGTCATGACCCTCTTCCGATTCTAGTGAGGGCCAACAAGCCCTCGCCAGCCATTGTTGATGTCCCATCGGCGTTGGGTGGCAGTCATAGGCGTGAGGGCAGCCGTCTTGCTTATAGGTTTTTTTTTATAATTTTTTTTAAATTTTTTAATTTTTAAATTTCATTAAAAAATTATTTTAAAGTTGTATTTTGATGAAAATGTCCTTGATCGGTTAGAATATTTAGCATCCCGGCTAATGAGATCAGACCCTTTTTTAAAAGAATGTTCATTTTAGGCCTTTATTAGAAAAAATGATGACACTTTAGGTCTTAATTTGAAAATTTTGCTTTTTTTTTTAATCGATGAATGGCGAGACTTTGTGGCTGAGACTTTTAAATAGCTCACAGAAATTATTCGTGAAGACTAATCATTGCCATTACAACATACTCTGGGTGTGTTTGGCTTGACATTTGGGGAAAACCTTTGGGAAAATGTAAAGTCCTTTAAACTAAAGAGATTTGGTGAAATGCAAAGCTTGTCTAATAAACTGTAATTGAAAAATGCCTTGAAATGCAATTTTGGGAAAATAATGTTTGGCAAATATAAATTCAGAAATTCTTTCGATGTGATCGATTTTAGTTCTTAAATGCAATTTGTTTAAAATTAAAAAAATAATTATTACATATGAACAAATTTATAATTAAAAAAATCACATCAATGTGGATATTTCAACTAAAAAGAAAGCAATTGCACTATAATAAAAATGGTCACATATGTCTCGAGGAAAGAAATAGGAAAAATTACAAAAAAAACTCTAAATCTATTGTTGACGTGAATGCTGGCTAGTTGACCACAAAATATTTTAATTTTTTTGAATTTTTATGATTTTTAAATAATTTTTTATTTATTTCTTTTTTTTTCCCTTTCTTTTTCTTTTTCTTTTTTTTTCCTTCCCGAACCCTTCTTCTACATCCAGTCAGTCGCCGTGGTTTGGCGAGGCCGATTGGCGATGATGAGGTGGAGCCCCACCATGGCCAGGCGAGGCTCGGCCTAGGCAAGGTAGCGACAACGAGGTTGAGTCCCACCATGGCCAAGCAAGGGTCGACCTCGCAAGCCTAGATCTAGGTTGGTGTTGGAGAAGATGGAGTGGCAAGCGACAATAAAGGTGGCATCGAGATCTCCGGCATGAATGAGGGATTTGACACAGTTGTGGAGGTTGAGGGGACGCCCAATGAGGGCAAGGTAGAGTCAGGGAGCCGTGGAGGGGGGCTGTTTGTGGGTGCGTTGAGATTGTAAGGAGGAGGGGGTGTTGTTGTTACAGTAGAGACTCAAAGAGGGCGTGGAAGCTATGAGATGGAGGAAGAAGAAGAAAAAAAGAAAAAATAAATGTAGAATTATGATTAATATGTGAGGGTAATATTGAAAATTCAAAAAATTCATTAATGGAGCTACTGTTGCCTGCCAAGAGTGCTCAAAGCCAAGGCAAGCTAAAGGATGTTTGAAGGTTCACTTTCAGCTAAAGGATGTTTTGAAATTTTTTACCAAACACCTAAATTTTTTTTTTAAGAGGCTTTAGACACCCAAAATTACTTGAAAAGCAGTTCCCAAACGTTGCCTCTACGCCTCTGTGGAAGGAATTTGCGTGCTAAGTGACACATAGGTTGGGACCAAAAACAGAATTAAAGTAATTACAGAAGTAGTTGCAAAATTGATTACATTATAAATAATTGAATGTGGATCCTCATCATTTGATATTTTTAATTCGATAAGGCATGTCTGCCTTTTTTTTTTTGAGTCCACAAACATTTAAACCCTTGTCAAGACAAGTCAACACATATACCTACTTTGACCGGGTTAAAAAAAACATATACCTATGCCTCGAAATTGTCAACCTCGTAAACCGCAAGCTATTGTTTGACCAAACAACCTAGTGATTTCGCGCTGACTCTCTGCCCATACTAAATTCTTTCTTGAAAAAAATTTCAAATAAAAAATTAAAATATTTTCATTTTCTCAAATAAAAATATAAAGTGAATAATATTTTAAATAACGGCCTAAATTGCTCAAATATTCTGAAAGAGGAGCTTGGCCAAAGGGCATTTTCGTCTTTACTTTTATTATTTTGTTATTTTTTTAATTTTTTCTATATCTTTTTTTAGTCTTTTTTTTTTTCCCTTCCCTCTTCTCTTCCCCTGCCCTCACCTTCGCCCGCAACTAGCTGCAATGGAGTCCTCTCACTTCAAAGCTCGTTTTTCTCACTTCTCATGAGAAACCTCCATAAACATCCCTTCCGAAGATCAACCCAAAATGCCACCCCTCCTTCTCTCTCCATGATCATGAGGAAGAGATAGAAGAGATGCGGCTCCCAAATTTGTTGCCCTCTATTGTACTAGCGAGAAGGTGGAAATTGAGCAAGAAGATTTGAGTATTTCATACCCTTATTTGAAACACTATCTATCCCAAGTTATTCTTTAAGAAAATAAGAGCACTTCAGATTCTTATTTAGAATTTTCCCTTCTTCCTTTGTCTCGAACCTAATTTGAGACGAAAATGTGGAAAGCATTGTTTTCAACCCCTCAAAAAGTCAACGAACGTAATTGAATTCGATAGCCTTCGATCCAATTAATTTTCAAGTGAAGTTTTATACTTCCAAGGGCAGAAATAATTGTTTCGCCCTTGATGTGATTGCAAGTGTGAAGGAAGTATTTCAAATTTCAATCGGGAACATTGTCTGGTTGGACCTATGCATAAATGGGACCGTCAAGCTCTCGCATTTATGAACACCCTATTTTTAAATATGGCATCCCGTTATTTATTGGCGGGTATAACATATGATTGGTCCGAAACCAATTCAAAATTCGATACCCACTTAAGATGGGTCGGTGGAAAATAAAAAAATATTGTCGCAACAATAACACGGAAGTATCATCGAATCAAATAGCTCTTCGAAAGGCAGCTACACTCTCGACCTCACCAAACATGACCAAGAAGGAAGTGTTCATATTTATACCAAAACCGTCCTGGACTAGGGCTAGCCTCACTAGATCTAGCGAGGGGAGCCCTCGATGGAGTTTGCCCTCACCTAGGCAAGGCCGACCCTCACACGGGGGAGGCCATCTCGCTCGGCATCTCCTGTGGCCAATCACCGGCCATGGGCAAAAGGAAAAAAAGAAAGGAAAACAAAAATCAGAAAAATTATAATAAATTTGAAATAATTTTAAAATATTATTTAAAATGTTCATGTCTACGCTAGCTGTGCAACATAAGTTTGCCAGAGTCCCAAGTCAGCGATTTTTGATCCAAATTAGCCGGATACACTTCAATTGAAAAAATGTAAAATGGTTTATGATGTTCAATTGGTAAAATTGAAATTTTAGAATTGAATTAGTAAAACTGCAATATATTTAAGAGTTTTTGGATAATTTTCCCTTGTGGTTGGACCTATGCATAAATAAGACCGTCAAGCTCTCGCATTTATAAACACCCTATTTATCCATGTGATATCCCCCTATTTACAATTAGGATGGGTCAATGGGAAATCGAAAATCATTATTGTAACAACATGAAAGCATCATCGATTCAACTGGCTCTTCGAAAGACAGCTACACTCTCGACCTTACCAAACCTGAGCAAGACGAGGGGGTGGTTTATATATGCTTTGATGCTATGAGTGCCTTGCTCAAAGCAGATCGCACGGCCGGTTTCAAGATTCGTATGCATCCGACCCCTCTCGCTATGACGCGGAGGACTGATAATCCAGCGAAAGATTCAAAAGTACCAAAGAGCACAAACCCATTTCCAATAGTACAACACAAATTGTCCCATACAAGCCAGATGACAAGAACCCACAAAAGGAGTAGCCAGTTCAAAGGACTTACAACAGCACTTGAACTGTTGAACATACTTATTTGCTCAAAAACACTCCGGGCAAGGCACAGTCAAACCCTTCCATTTTACTGCTAAATACACTAGTGCCGCTCCACTAGGGGAGGGCTAAACCAATAGGAGATCTTGAAATAATTCGTTCTGTATAGTTAGTGGGTAAGTATAGTTAGTGGTCATTGGCACAGCGTTAGTAATGCCAGTGTTCTCCTCTATCTGCAAACAAATAAATAAATTTCTATGATTAGTGGGTCCAAAAATTCATGAAATACCCAAGATTTATTAGGTCTTGCAAGCTAATCTTTTTTATTTTATTTTGACTTTTTTAATACCTTTTCCTGAAGATACTGATTTGCAGCTTTCAGTACCCCTTCCTTCAAAAACAAATTTCACATTGAGTCATCATATCCTCAACAATAAAAAGAACAATATTCTGTGGATATTTAGAAAGCTAACCTTGTTCCTCAACAGCTGGATCTCTTGAAACATGATATCCATCTGAGTGAAGAAACAATGAAAAATCGAATCAGTCTGGTATGAAGTTCTAAACGACACCGCATCATGCACAATGAGATCGAGGGAAGACTGTTTTGTGTACCTTTGTTGTGCGAGTGTGGTAAAGCCAGATCTCGAGTTGTTTCTCAAGAACATCTAACTCGTCCAGAGTCATATTACCAGCTCCTCCTCCAAACATGTACCTATATGGATACATATTTAGCACTTTAGTAATGTCGGATAAACTCTATTTTCTCACGGCATCGAATTCGTTTTGATTAGTTAGGTATACATGTGTGTTTACGCATAAGTTTGAATGCACGTCCCCACATGTTTCTTTCGTTCATAAGTTAATACATATGTCAGACTGCACTAGAAAAATCAAATGTGTTGAAGAGGTTGAGGATCTATTACTGGTGTATTCTAGCAATCGATGGAAGACCTATTTATCTTTCTTTCTTATGAAAAGGAGCTATAGAGATGTGATTTTCTTGCGATCACGACGCTCTAAAAGTTCTGGTAAAAAAAAAAAAATTACACATCCTTGATTCGACAAACATGTTCCATTGTGAGGAGGAGAGATAACCACAACGATGATATTTGCTCATGGTGAAAGCCAAAAAGTAATGAGCAAGTATCGCAATAGAAGTCTACCAAATTAACTATATTGCATTTTAGAATTCCGTGGATCATACTTCGTCCTAGAAAGTACCACAAGCTCCCGTGCAGTTTTAAGGTTGCTGCAATGTGATTGGCTTGGTCTACCACAATACCCATAAACTAAGTCAGTGAAATATTTTCACCTACAAGAGATAACCCCTTTTGAAAGTGACGGTGGATTATATCGGACATTAAGAGCATAGTCGACCTTATATTAAACATTCATGTTGATTAATCATTAATTCTGCTGGTTAAACGAAGTGAGAGAAATCGCTCATATCCAATCAACACATTCGTGATATGATCTAGTTTTCATTCTGGGGGAAAATAGTCAAGTTCTCTCACTAAGATAGAGATTTCTTGAAGTTGTAAAGATCACCACGATAGAGATAGAAATGAGATAGATGAACGATTATTATTCTAATTTCTAGTGGAGATCAGTAGCTCTCTCCCTACAATTTAATCTTAGAATCCGTTTGTTTCGTGAAAAATGAACAATTCGAAAGACAGTTTTCTAAAAATGATCGCTTGTATCGCTTGAAATAATTAATTGATTTGAAAATATTTTCATTATCGATAACAAATTATATCTAAATAAGTTCATGCCAATGAAACTAATATTTATTTATTTGTTTTTGTAATCGATATAAGAGATCATTTTAAGGAAATTATTTTTCAAATCTTTAATTCTTTCGCAAAATAAATGAATCTTAATGTTTGGAATTGCACACGGGAAAAACCACTTGTAAAAACAATGATGATGCAATTACCCGGGACCCTTTCGAAGTACTTCGATCTCTTGCTTCAATATGTTAATCTCTTCTCTGGCATCCTGAAATTCAATACGAGAGGGAGAAGAAAGGCAATAAGCAGTTATCACTAGCATGTCAAATTGAACGAGACATCATTGGAAACCCTAATTCCCAGTTTTCTAAGAAGCTGATAATAATATTTAAAACAATTATATGCGCGGATGATTTTTGATAACCCTTGCTTAGCATGCAATATGTCAATACTGATATTCTAGCGGCCGCAAGATAAGTAGGAAGAGGCATCTCTCTTCGCTAGATTTTGAGTTTTTTTTTTTTTTTTGAGTGGAGCATTAGACAATATTCCTTCTGCACCCCGTATTTAAAAAGGAAATGGTGCCTTCTTCCCCACTCCCCACAACACACTCTCTGTAGTCACGTCACGCGGGGCGGCAGAGGGAGATTAATGACGCCATAAATGGCTCGTCCACTTCCTTGCGAGTCTCTAGGGACGCATTATAATAAATCACATTATGGTGGTGAGTAAAGCTGGTACAGTTTTATGTACCTGTTGAGCAAAGTCGAACACGTGTCTAACGTGTCGTCTCATGATGTTTTTAAAGGAAATAAGAAAAATAATGCCAAGCATATCAAGACGCGTCTATGAATCGGTCTATTACAGGAGCGACGTGGCGAATCGCAAATGGGTGTCTATAATCAATTGGACCCTCTTCTTGGGAAGCCTACCCCATCATTCTATTAGATCAATTTAGCAGCCCGACAGATGTTGAGCTTTTCAAATCGCAAAAGAGGGTGCGAGAGGAAAGCGTTCGTACCAATGGTTGGCTCGGAGTGGCTTCCTCAGTCTGAGCAGCTTGGCCTTGGGTGGTCTTCATGTACCTCTCGATCAGCCCTTTCATGGTTCTGAAACAAAACCCCAATAAGCCGAGCGGAGCTACGGGAAGTAGACGCTTTACGATAAATACACCAAGCATCGATAAACTTAAATTTTGGGACACACAGTCCTATGACGCGGTATGAAAGCACGGTTTAAAAGTTTTTCGAGCGTTTCTTACGGGCACGGCGTCCCTTTCGACGCGCCGTGAGCTTCCTCTGTTAGCGTTCACGTGCAAGGCTCGCTTATTCATAGAGGTAGCTTCAATCAGGATCGAGATCGAGAGAGGGAGAGAGAGAGACGTACCCCTTGGTGGCGAGCTCAAAAAGCTTGCCGTGGGGGGAGAAGATGAAGAGGCCGATGTCGGCGTCACAGAGAACGGAGAGCTCCTTGGCCTTCTTGAGGAGCCCTGCACGGCGCTTGCAGAAGGTGACCTGCCGGTGCACCTGGTTCTCGATCCGCTTCATCTGAACTTTCCCGCGAGCCATGTTCGCCGAAAGATAGGGATGTACTTCCAAAAACACCTCTTTCGATTCAGATATCGACAAGCTCGTCTAGACGACGATCGCTGTAATTTCTGTGGTGTGTTTTTCGCTTTTCTTGGGGGTGGCTTTGCAAAGTAGTGGGAGTGCAAACAACCTTCCACTAGTTTGAACTAGCTTCTGGTTGCTGCAAGATTTTGTTGTTTCCTTTGTTTCTGGACTCGGGAAACAAAACTGACCTTCTTCTTCGCAAGGTTCCTGTCTTATATACCACACCCCATGATTCTTCCAACACACTGTCACAAACACAAGAAAAGACGTTCGTCTCCATCTCTCTCTCCACCTTTACACATCACTCAGACACTTTCTCGCTCGCTCTTCTTTTCGGAAAAGGGATGTCATTTTGTTTAAGAATTTAAGAACAAGAAGTTCTTCCTCTCTCTTCTTGCGTTTCTGCTCCCATCCTCCCCACAGACACCAACACTTGGAAGGCACAACAGATCAAAGCCATCCCTCAACACTGTGAGCACAAAACCTACTTTTCCTTTTGTCAATGGCTTTTGCTGGGAAAAAAGGCAAATTTCATACGAGCGATCTTGAGATGAAATGATTCCCTTTACTAGTGAGGTGAATGTGGTCGCTGAATCAATAATTGACCAATTTCAGCCAAATGTATTAGGCATCGGATACATTGTTTTTTTTTTTTCATTTAATGATGTGTAAAGCATAAAAGTTTCGTGTTGTTAAACTGAGAATACCTCTCCAATTTTTGTTAAATCAAGTGATAAACTAAATAACAAGAGGGTATAATCTATATTTATACCTTGTTAAAATATGCCTCGAGTTTGAGCCCGAAGCGAAGATCGGAATTTCGAAATAGATATATCTTGATATGAAAATTAGAATCGTACAAGTAAAATAAAGATGGAATATATTGTCAGATTAATTTTCGGATTCCGTGAATTTCGTATCAGACGAAATCTATCTTTTGAACCACGATTATTATCTTCTAATATTCGGTTGGTGAATCCTTAAATTTTTTTTCTCTTTTTTTTTCTTCTATAATTTTTTCTCAGCTAGTCACTAGCCATGGCGGCGCCCGACGACCAACTACAAGCCAGCCTCGACCTCGGCCTGACCTCGATAGAGGCCAGCGAGCTCAGGCAGAGCCTTGTCGGCCTCGAGCAAGACCAAGCTTCGCCTGATCTGGCAAGGCGAGCCTCATTCGCTCAAGGCCGAGCCAGATCCGGTGAGGTGAGGCTCCCTTGGGGGCCAACGAAGTCAAGGCTCACCTCAGCCTCAGCCTGACCTCGACGGAGGCCGGCAAGCTTAGGCCTAGCCTCGCAGACCTCGAGCGAGATCAGCTTTGTCAGATCTGGCGAGGTTAGCCCCGCTCACTCGAGGCTGAGCCAGATCCGGTGAGGCGAGGCCTCCCTCAAGGCCAACGATGCCGAGGCTCTCCTCGTCGGCCCATGGCAAGGTCGAGGCTCGCCTCACCAGCCTCGAGTGAGGTCGAGGCTTGCTTGCCTCACTCGCTCGAGGCTAAGGCTAGCTGAACTAGATTCGGCGAGCTTGGCCTCCTTGAGGCCGACAACGTCGAGGCTTGCCGCCAAGCCTCAAGCTTGCCTTGCCCGGGCAGCTGTTGTCGCTAAGGTTTGCCATTAGTGAAGGAAGCAAGCGAAGGAAGGAGCAGTAGCAGTAGCAGCAGAGGAAGCGGCGGAGGAAGGAGCATCAACAAAAGAGGAAGAAGGAGAAAAGAAAAGAAAGAAGTGTGAAAGAAACAAAGAAGAAAAGATGAGGAAAACGTTTTCCACACTTTTGAAAGAGATTTTTTCATAAAGAGGAAAGTTTTCCAAGATTAGCCTATTTTCCGCCATCCAATTGCCTAAAAATTCGGAAAATATTTTTTGAGAAGTTATTTTCCGCGAAACAAACGGAGCTTATATGTCTAAATGGATACTGATCGAAATTGAAACAAATCACCTATTACCCTTGTTAAGAGACATGTACAATAGGAAATTGTGGAATATCTATTTACTTTGATGTAGATCTACTGAAGAGTACATGAGCCTATTTTTATGTTTTGTTGAAATGACTATGTAAGGTAATCAAATCAAGATATGCATAATCAAAAGGAGACATATGTGCAACCTTGAGAGATACCGGGAGTTAACAAATATTATAAGGGCCGCGCTTTTTCCTTCCTTTTATGGCTCAGACACTCCTCTTTTCTCTGTTTTGACCATCATATCCTTATATGGCCCACCACTTCTGGGAAAACTCTATGAGAACAATCCCTTTTTTTATTATTTGGTCAACTCATTATATTTGTTTCTTCTTTTCTTTCCCTTTTTTTTATCATTTTGTCAACTCATTATATTTTTCTCTTACAAGTCCCACTTTTCTTCTTCTTTCTTTCCACGCCCCACTCGTCTTTTGTTTTCTCTGCTGCATACCATTCTCTTCTTTCTAGATCAGAAGTGTCAATTTTTTATCCCAGATGAAGGAAGTAACTTGTTTTTATAGTGCATTAGCATCATTTTAGCACTGACGGATTCATACGTTGCTAAGAGCATTTTTTTTTAAGAAAAAATAAACAGTAAAAGCGAGGCTGAGAAACAATGTTTGGCTCCTTGAGACGAATTAGCGGCAATTGTCGTCCAAATATATACTTGCAAGAGGACAACTAATTCAATATGAAGCTTTATGATTTTTCTTTCACAAGGTAGAAGCACAAATGCACCGACGAAAGTAGAGTCCAACAAGATGCACATAGGCCAAGCAGAAACATAAAACAAGATGCACATAGCCACAGAAATAAACTGCTCAAATGCTCGTGCAAATGTGCAAAATTAGATGCTCAAGTATGATTGCTCAGATGCTGGAGGTGAAATTGGGGAGATATAGCATTTTGTTGTTTCATGCGCCTGACTCGTTAATTTATAATAAAACACCTGGGCAAAATAAGCTCCTACCTATACCTGAGTTTGAAGAGAACAGAGAACCCAAAGCTGATGGCTTTAAGAGAGAAATCTTCGTCCTGTTGACCAGAAGAAAATTCTCAGGTTTCAAGTCTCTAGGGATTACTCCGAGATAATGACAAGCCTTGACAACCCGTCAATGATTTTCCTTAGTTCAGCGGCCTTCCTCTCACTATAATACCACCCCCGCGGATAATTTGATCAAATAGCTCACCGGCAGAGCAAAGCTCCATAACGATGTGGATGGACAATGGATCCTCGTAAGCACCCTCAATCGCGATGATATTCTTTGGACCAACCAAATGGTGTGTTATCCGGATCTTCATCCTAATATCCTGCACATCCTACCTAGAGATCAACTTTTGCTTTGTGATGGACTTGCATGCATAGTCGATACCCATGGCAACCTCCGGCAAGAGAGAAACCAAAGAGACGATTGGAAGGCGTAGGAAGAAGGAGGAGGAAAGTTGGACCCGCAAGAGAAAAAAGAAGAAACAAAATAAAAAGAGATGACCAAATAATGAATAAAATAAAGGGATCATTTTTGTGGAGTTGTCCCGAAAATAATGTGCCACACAAGGGGTAAAATGGTCAAAATGCAAAAAAGGGGGAGTGTCTAAGCCATAGTAGGAGTGAAAAAGTGCGCTTCTATAATTATCTCTAATATAGAAAAATATTCTAGAGAGAAAATCTTAATTAGTTCAAAGATCCTCCCTCAAACTCAAGATGAGTTGACGAGGTCAACTTGAGTTTGGATAGTTGAGATCTGAAAAAAAAAAAAAAAAAGCCCGTCCATACTAGCCGAAGGGATCCGATGTGTTGAAGAGAAAACCAGCTCGTCGGAGGGTGGCAAGTTTTTCGAAACGAGCAGCGCAACA
This sequence comes from Psidium friedrichsthalianum, assembly GCA_019149425.1. Lineage (NCBI taxonomy): Eukaryota > Viridiplantae > Streptophyta > Magnoliopsida > Myrtales > Myrtaceae > Psidium > Psidium friedrichsthalianum. The sequence goes on from JAGVVM010005084.1 coordinate 21,657, forward strand.
GTCTCAAAAAGCAAACTGAAGCCGCGGACTTGGGATTTCCCTGCTTAATGGGATAACCATTTGTTACTATGTGGAGAAACTAAAGCAACGCAGCCAATGCGGCTGGGGATACTGCGAAGCATACCCGATGAGTGCTTCTCAGAGAAGAATAAGTCTCTGAGGATGTTAAGGAGTTATTGTAAAAGAAAAAACACGAAATGAGGGATAACCGTCCAAAAGTCCTAAATTTATTGTACAACAATCAATTCAATCGTAAATATTTTAATTGTGCTAATTTAGTGCTAAACTTTTGATAATTTGCCAATTTAATCATTCTTTCATTTTACTGAAAATTACTGATGTGGACATTGGCCATCCTATATGGCGTGGTTGACACTAATGCGGACAACTTTTTTCTTTTTTAATTTCTTGAGTTTTTCTAATTTTTTTCTTTCTTTTATTTTCTTTTTTTTTTCCCCTATGGTTGCGCGAGCGAGGGCCACTCTCAATCGGGCGATTGTCGCCCTCGCCAGATATAGCGAGGGCGAGGGTCGTGACACCTTCGTCATATCTAGGCAAGGGTGGCATTTACCTGCTGCTGGCGAGTGTGGCCCTTATATGTGGCTGGCAACAGAAAAAGGAAAAGAAAGAGAAAAGAAAAGTACTAAAATTTTCAAAAAAAAAAATTAAAAGAAAAAAATTACAAAAAGTGTCCAAGTCCACATCGGCGGTGCCACGTAAAACGACTAGCACCCATGTTAGCAATTTCTAGTCGAAATTTTTAGAAGATTTAAAACTAAATTAGTAAATCGTCAACTTAAGTTTAGGACAAAATATTGTCCTACATCATGTATGCGGTCTCTCTTTATTAGTTTAAGTTTTTAGGTTGAACATTCTAACAATCGTAACATCAATTTGTACAGTAAAAGGGAATAAAGCAGTATACAAGATCCTACATATCAATTTTCTCTCCAGGCGAAAAGCCTTCAACCGGGCGATCATTGCATCTAGCCGTCGTTTTACAATCTATTGAGAGCGTTTTGAGACAATCGTCATAGAGTCTACACATCCCAAGTTTCCTTGGCAAAATGGTTGTCCCCAAAGCCATTGGGTCTTATATTTTTATTCAAGGATAAGTGTGACGAAGGTCCTAAAACTAGTCACAAAGTATAATTGAGTCCTAAAATTTTCAAAAAGTGCAATCAAATCCAAATACTTGTTAAATTGGTGAAATTAAGTTCTTTTGTAATTATATTTTTTAAAAAAATTTTAAGACTCAATTATACTTTTATGACAAGTTTTCCAACTTAATTGCACTTTAGTACACTTATCTCTTTTATTTATTTGTATATATCGTTGGAATTCACATAGTTAAAGGTAGAAGATTGTAACAATATCAAGCTACTTAATTAAGCGCTTTGGACTTGTAGGCTTAGACACTAGCTTATGGTGAGGTCCCCACAATGAGAGATTTTGATCCATAGATATCTTTGACTACAGAGGTTCGTACGACGTGTGGTGTGGTGGAAAGCATTCACATCTAATCTGATCTAATTAAAAAGATAATGATAAACATAGCTAGTTGGCTCACAATCATGGGGACATTAAACATTTGGGCGGAATAAAATTGAGTCAAATCAAATGCTAACTCTGCTCTGGAGCACTCATTAACCATATTCATTGAAGAAAGATCTTCATTTTATGTACTGATTACACTTGAAAATGACAAGAAATTTTCCAAAAGATCCTACGATTACTACAGTCTTGCCAGTTCAATCCTAAATCTTCTAAATCTTCACATTTTTTCAATTAAATTCATACAGCCAATTATGACAGGAAATCTCAAACGTGGACGTCAGCTATCCTACGTGCCACATTTGGCTTTGATTTGGACAATTCTCAATAATCTTTTATTTTTTTCAAATTTTTATGGAGTTTTTATTTATTTTATTCTTTTTCTTTCCTTTCCTTTCCTTTCTTTTCTTATTTTTTTTTTTTTTTCACAAATGTGGCCGGCAACATTCATTGCGCACCACAGGCAACGGTCGTTGGTAAACCGTGTACCTATGGATATCATTTCACCCAAAATGAGCATTACAATGCGTCAACAACTATATAAAATTCTACTCTATTCAACTAATCCAACATTCATTTCGACCAAAAAAAAAAAACTAATCCAACTATATAAAATTCTACTCTATTCACTAATCCAAACCTCTAGCGGCTTGCAAAGACCTAACTTTATCGGAAATAACATGAGTTAACACATATTAATGATAAGGATCGTTTTCTATACGTTACGGATATATAAAACAGCCGAGATAATCGGTCTAACACTTTGTTTAACTTACCAAAATTTTTGCATACGCGATGGGAGATTAAATAAAAATTTACCTTAAGGTGTAGTTTAATGTGAGTTGAGTACGATGTTTATGTCACGTCAAGCCGAAGGAATGCGACAATAACAGGTGATGTCTGCCTAATCATGCTTCCAATTGGGATTCTCGTAGACATGGCCCTCTCAATTTAGATTTAGTGTCCTCAGAACCAATGCTTGAGGAGATTAAAATTCTCTTTTTATTTAATTACTTTTTCATTTTTTGTTTAATTAATTTTTTTAATTATTAAATGTGGGACATATGCTATTATCCCTCTCAGCATCCAATTTGCTTTTTCATGTGCGTCCCATCTCTCCGCCCGACCAATGAGCCGCCCACATTAAGTCTCGCTTTTCGCCCCCTCACTTTTTCATTTGTCTGTATTCCGAGTCCCTTTGCATCAATTTTTTGCTCTTTTTTACCCCTCCAAAAATGCTTTTCATGTTTTCAAATAGCGATCCTCTTCGGTATTTACTTTTAACTTTATAAAATACCTGGCGATATATAGTTTGAATTTCCACAAAACAGTTTTATTTCGGGACGTTTGCGATGAGAATTATAAGTTCTCCTCCGATATCAAATTCCAAACTTATATATATCATAATCTGATTAAATATTACGTACGAAAATCAAAGTGCTGCACTAACGGCATATACAATAAGATCCTTCAAAACGAAACCTCGAAAGGCCATTTGCTCATCTCGCTCCACTCCCATTCTTAAATTTGAAGAAAGAATCTGTCAAATCACACCAATGTTCAATAGAAACAATTAAAGAGATCTCCCTTTTGATTGAGATCACAGGCTGCATGGAAAGGGTTTATATCATCGACACGTGTATTTTTGTATTTTCTTTGGGGTTGCCAGGTGGAAGTATATTTTTATAAATATTTCCCTCGTGGCATAAAGCTTATTATTCCACATCTTTTGGTGTAGTATAAATTGAATAACGCAAGTTGGGGGGCTAAAGTGGAGGATGGTTCTTGGCGAATGGAAAATCTTATTCTCGCGTGGCTCTCCACCAACTAATGTTTATGTCATTTTTTTAATCTAAAATAGTTTAATGGTACAGTTCATGAAAGATAAACATCGCCACGCGACCGATTAGGGCTTAATTAAATGATGTCGCTATGCTCAGTAATTGCATATCCCACAGAAGCAGAGGGAATTAAATTCTGAAGGAAGATGCTGCTTCTTTTTTCTTTTGTGAACTCTCTAGATCAAAAGGAATCCTAAATCGTAGAAAAAAGCAAAAAGAAGCATGAAAATATGATAAAGCGTGCTCATTTTAATTATCTAAACGATTATGATCCGTGAGTGTGTAACACCGCATTAAAGCACACAAACCCTAAAGAAGAACAGCAACATGGAGCCAATGCCCATTTTTGAACAGTTTTAAGGTTTGAACATGAAAGAGCCAATCAAACTGGTCCCTTCCTTGCATGAGATCAGGCTTGTCAGGCTCGATGGGCGGCGTTAAAAAGTGAGATGCGAATAAAAAAGGCGATCGAGATGCACTATTAAGCTCATAAGCTATAGCCACTTGTACATATATATATATATATCATATATATATATATATATATATATATATATATATATATATAATCGGCCAGGTGCCAAAACATGTTATCGAGGTTACAAGACAAGCCATCAGCGCACCATCGCAGTCTAGGGTTTCTTGTTGATCTCCTTTTTGCACACCAAGAACCTTTTCTTCTTGGTTACAACTTTTCCTGTCGTTTGCTTCTTTCTATTGTTGGGCACCTATGGAGAGGACGAAAGATCGGGATGGGATACTATAGCCAAAAAAAGTGAAACTTCATTCTTCTTTTCCGCTGTAGTTTAAAAGTAAGTTTGTATAGTGAAAAATGAAATTATTTCAAAAATATTTTAAAAAAAAACGATTTCTTATTTTGCTTGCAAAAAATGAATGAGCGAAAAACAGTTTCTTCATCCACGAAAAATTTAGATATGACATAACATTTTCTATTAACTAGTTATTTCAAGCGATACAGACGATCATTTTCAGGAAAACATTTTCCACCTCGCTTTATTTTTGCAAAACGAACACAATCCTAGAAAAAGAAAAATGAGGCTGAATGTTTGAATACTTAGATGGTTCGATAAGGTCATGATAGTTCTCATCCCATCGCAATAGAATAATTATCGAGAGGAGACATTGTTGGGATTTAGCCTCAAGAAATTGTCTTGGGCCCGATTCTAACTTAGAACTAGGATTCATGAAAAGGTAATTTGGTATGTAGCCTTTTTCTAAGGTTGTACATCTTGCCTTTCAAGACCCTAGCTTAGCTTGGACATGCACTTGAGATTGGTCTGAGGAATAAATCAGCTGGCCTGCACTTGGATTCTATTCTGTTTCTCCCTGCTTAATCTATAGTGGCATGCCCTGAGAATAGCCGGAAAGGAACTGTGAAAGTGAAGGTGAAGATGCTAATGAATGTCCACCTTCAAAAAGTTCATTGAAATATTATGGGACAGATCTTACATGAACTTTAAAGAGAGAAAAGCTCGTATTATTTTCATACACAGTCAAGGGTTTTGGACGAAATTGTAACCTATCCCACCGAATACTAAAATGTTCCGTTTAAGGCGCCAACGAAGACCGATGATACACTTACCTCAAGTCCGTTCTTTGCAGACTAACCAAGGCTTCCGGACACAAGGACAGACCGAAGAGTCGAACCTGCGACCTTCCAAACCAAATCTTGAATAACCTGGCCAACTACCTGGTTGGCGACATGCTCATTCTAAAAATAAAGCTGGCTTGTGCAAATACTCGATAATAGTTGACTAAGAGGCTGGTGGTTGCCCTACCTCTCGAGGTTTCATAATTTCTTTCAATATTAAGCACTATTTGAAAAGGAATTCGGACACAAATTTCCGGATAATATTTTTTATCTTGCAAGATCGGTTTAAGTCTGGCATTGCTCAAGATGGTCTGTTAAGGATAGCCTGTGATACGTAAACTTTGGTAATCTGTTCTTTGGTATTGCGATCAAGAACAAACCCACCTCGCTACTGAATAATCGCCATGAGTAAACAGGTTACTAACCCAAAATTGCTTGTATAACCGTAAGGTTTTCATCATTGTATAGGGTACACGAAATCCTTAACTTAACTTCTTTCTACATATAGGAGTCAGGACTGCACTGATTACGCAGACATTTTGAAGCAATGATTCTCAGGAACGAACCACCTTAGCGATGCTTGAATTCATGCTAGAAAGATCGATTCAGTGCAATTTGATCTGGCACTTGTGGCTCCATTTGTTTCGTGAGAAATGTGACATGTCTGGAAAATATTTTCTAGGAAGTTAATTTTAAGGAAAATGACAATATTTTTCGATATTTAACTGAAGCCCGAAAATAAATTGAAAAAGATTTGTCCTTAGTAAGGAAAATCAAATTTTCCTAAATAGACATGCATTATTTGAGCGCTTGTGCATAAGTAGCCAGAGAAACTGATACTAGCACCAAGATCTTGCCTCAACGGACCTCGACCAGGCATAAGGGACATGGGCCTGCCTCAATGGACCTAAGCGCCAGGGACCAGGGCACAAGCTCCAGGGTCCCAATCCTGGCTTTAAGAACCCGAGCACGGGTATCAAGGGACTTAGGCTTGCGCACTGAGGACACGGGTCTGAAGTTGATGGACTCGGGCCCAGCCACAACGAACTCGTGCGCTCACGCCAGGATCTCGAGCCTAGCCTGGTTGACTCGACGGGCCATGGCATGTGAAGGGTCCCAAGGACACAGCAACGACGATGTCCTAGGCACAAGCAAGGGGTCCTGAGAATGGGCATTGAGATCCAAATTCCACCTCGATGTAATGGGCTACTAGCATCGGAATCTGTGGCCTCAACCTTAATGGACACAAGCCGTGCACTAGAACCAGACGTCACATTCCTAGCCTGATGGGACCCAGTCCTCATTGTGGGGTCTATTGTGGTGGAGTTCATACTCCCCACACTCAAATGCTAGGAAAGCAACAAGGTTTCATAATCAATGTAAAACAATAAAGCGGCTTTTTATAGTTGAGACCATATTTTTTCATTAGTAGTTTGCTGCTTTATGCTCATTAATAACTTACTTGCTGTAATATTTCTTTCTCTTGTAACTGAGACATGTAATGAGATGTGTTTAGATGCTAATTATAGTAGAATCATATGTTGGGCAATATCCTAGTTAGGAGTAAACCAAGAAAAAAAACTGTATCCGATTTCTCTTTCTTGTTTTTTACTGATTACTTCGTTTGATTATGTGCCGGAATCCTACAACAGGGATCTCGGACCTAGGCAATGTGGGCTCAGCCTGTAAGCCATTCACGATGGACTCAGGCCCAGGTGTCATGACCTAGTCTTCGGGGACCTGATGGACCCAGGTCCTGATGTTAGAGATTTGGGCAAACTAGCACTAGGTCTCTAGCTAGAACCTCTGTGGGGACCCAAAGCCATGGGAGTTGGCATTGGTACTTATAGGAATCCTAGGCCCCCCCCGGCCATGATTGATGGTGTCTACGAGCCCAACTCTGTGTAGTGGATCCAGGCCAAGTGCCTAAGGTTCCAAGCCGCCTTTGCCCTTGGGCTGCCACTGACGGGACTAGCGGATCCCAACCCCGGTCTCGGGATTAAATAGTTAGTGGGGTTCTCATATGTTCAAGAGGGTTTCCAGTACCCAAAAATGTCAATTTCAGGTCATTATTTTCGAAGCTGATTTTCAATATTTTAACGGGTCGAGACCATTTAGAAAGTTTAAGTATAGATTTTTCCAGGCTGGTTAGGAAATAGTTTCCACTTGATTCACTTTCTAAGCGATCCCGAAGCTGAAAAATGAGGAAAAATGTTCGTTTGAAAATTATTTTTTAGCGGAAACAAAGGGAGGCCTAAACGAATGATCGTTCGATCCACATTGTAAAAGATCGTTGAAATGTCAGGGGGGCACATATGATTAGAAAGCGGAACCCAGAACAGCTAAGTAGGCATCAAACACCAGCAAATCTTTGGGAACCAATACATATTGAGGCAAGAATTCGTTAAGAATAGTTGTTCGCAGATGAAACACTTAAAAGGAAAAGACCAAAAGATCGATTACATGTCACGAAGTGTGCCGGAAGGAATAAAAGGCTTCTTAGAGCGCGAAAAGAGTGTCCAAGGGTATCCACTTTTGAGTGGGAATTTGTCAAGTCAAAGGATTTGCCTGATAAATTGTTCAGTTGCAATCCAAAACCCGATCAATCATTCTAGTAGTGGATTTGATTTTGTGTATTATAGTCTATTCGACAGGGCGCACGCTAGTGTGATTCGTTATCTCT